>JAMLFT010004547.1:0-19321 GCA_026544285.1 Pachyrhizus erosus | reverse complement strand
AAAAAAAATAAAAAAAAAAAAGCAGAAAATTCAAGTTTTTTTTAAAAAAAAGCAGAAAACATAATAAAAAGAAAAAAAAAAGTATATATATATATAAATAAATAAATAAATAAAAATCTTGCTGAACGGTGAACAGAAGAGTAGAGGAAGCCTTAAATCACCTTAAGAAAGGGCCAGAAATTAATAAAGTATAAGCAGGTCCCAAATAAAGTTCAAAGAAATCATTATTCAATATGCCAAAATCTAATTGATTTTGTGATAATTAACTAACTTCATAGAAGTGTCCCGCTAAGAAAGTCTATCCATCTGGTTAATTTGTCACTGTTCTTGAATATTTATAACAGAACTTACGAGCGGTATAAACTACATTTGAAAAACCTAAGACCAGCTAAGGATCCCCTTAACTGCATTTACAGTATACTTATGCATCATTGGAATTATGATAATCACTGAAAAGGGACTCATAAAATTATTGGAGACCAGTGCACAATAACAAAAGGGCATGTAACTATGTATACTAATGGAAGAAAAAAAGAGAGTATACAGAGTGTATATATTTCTACACAAGAAAATAAAAATCGGACTACAAATGTAGAGGGGCGTGTTCATAGTGAGCGACAGAACGCTACAACAATTTCAATAATGGACCGATTCAAGGGTTACGTTTCCTTTGTTCCTATGTACTATTCAATACATGATAAAGGATAAAGATAAAAGAAAAATGAAAATAAGTGCAGAGAAGAAAATAACTTCGAGAGACAAGAAGAAAATGAAGAAACGGGATGAGCTAACCTGTGCTGAGAAGAGGAAGTGTAAAACGGTGTCGCTTGGCCTGAACACGGAACAACGAGCGTTGTGTTGCGGTGGAAGCGTAGAAGTGAGAAGAAAGAGATGGAGAAGAATGGAATTCACGGAACAATTCAGAATTAAAAAGCCCAAGCCCAACACAAAAATTGCTTTCTTCTGGAGGGGGCCTCAGGTTATGGGCCATGGCCATATAAAATACCTACCTAAATTGTATTTTTAAATATTTTTCAACCTTGAGTTTATTGTTTGGAGTGGAAAAAAAAGTCGAGCTTAATCAATATATGTGTACCTAATTTTTAATTTCAAAAAAGTTTGACCAGTCATATATTATTTCTGCTGGCAAACACAGTAAACAATTTTTTTTATTTCGAAGGAGATCATAATTTTATAATTATGTGAAAAAATTAAGATTGAATTTGTTTGAGTAGTCATGTACGTTATTAATAACCACACATTTCTAAAAAAATTCTCAAAAAATAAAAAAAAAATGTTCATGCCTGAGCACTTCATAATTTTCTGATTAAAAAAATATGATATTAATTTTATATGATTAACTATCTAAGTTAGCGATAATTTTATCAAGCACGTATTTCGTAATAGTTTTTAACATTTTTTAAAATACTATTTTAAGAAGTATTTTTTAAAATTTTAATTTCTAGTATCTAGTTTTTGTATTTATTTTTTAATATTTATTAGAATTTATTTTTAATTTTTTATATAAAATAAAATTTATTATATTTTTTTAATCAATTTATTGAGTAAGATTTTATTTTTTATTTTTTATTTTGTGCAGGACATTCTTATTTTTTATCTTTTTAGTATAAAAGATATTGAAAATAATATAATAAATTTATTTTATTTTTATATTATATTACTTATTTTAACAACTGTACTATTTAAAATATTTTCTTTTATTCCAACTTATTCTTTAAGATATTAATATTCGTAAATGATAGGTTAATTTTAATTTTATGAATTTTTATATTAAATTATTTATTTTAACTATTACATTAATTAATTTAATAAAAATTTGATGTTTAATTAAAATTATGTTATTTTTATTTTATTTTAAAATTAATTCATAATATTTTAGAATATAGTCTAAGATGAACAGTAAAAAATAAAATTTATAACAAATATAATAATTAAAAATAAAAACATAATTAAAATAATTGATTTATAAAAAATTATAAGTTTATAAAATTAATTAAAAATTAAAATTATAAAAATTCTAAAATATATTTTGATAAATAAAATAAACTTAAAATTTATATAAAAATATTATATAAATATATCAATTTTTATCATTTTATATTCTCAGCTACTTCAATAATTAATTTTACTAAATAATTATAATTTGTTAAATTAATTTTTTAACTTTCAATTAACAACTAGTTTTTTTAACTTTCAACTAACATTTCAAGTAATTTTCTCAAATATAATCGTAATATACTATTCGATAAATACTATGAATTAAAGTTAAAATTACATATTGCTCTTAGATTATCCAATCAATTATGTTATTGTAAAAGAATATTTTATCCCTTGAACATATCATTTTGATTGTTTTGTGTCAAAATTTTATAAAAAAAATATTTTATTTTTTAATTCATTAAATCACATAATTATATAATTATAATAAATAAAATGGGTCTCATAAATGTATGTTCTAATTAAATTATAAACTATTAGATGAATTATTTTTATGTAATATGATAATCAATTTAAAAATTTTATGAAATATTTTTTATAATTATAGTAATTTTTATTATTATGACTTCATAGTAATTTACTGTAAATATGTATTTTAATGAATATAATGATAACAAATTATTATTTTACCTTAAATACTATCATAATGATTAATAATAGAATTTACAATAATGTTGTATGTTAATTATAATTATTTTATAAGAATTTATAGTAAATATATATTATAATAATAACAAGTTATTATTTTACCTTTTTATTAGAGCAATTATCACTTTACCTTAAATACAAATGTAATGGATGATAATGGAATATATGGTATTCATTATTTTTCTGTTGAAATATAATTGAATTTTTTTATTATTTTAATTCATAAAATACATAATCATATAAATTAACATAATTATTGCAAATATATATATATATATTGATTCAAAGTTAAAACATTCAAAATTAAGGTAATTAATAGTATTCAAAATTTAAATATTTAATTATTAATTGTTGAAAATGTTTAATTTCAGCCAAACATGACTATTGTATATTTTCATTCAAATTGATTGATGACATTAATATATATGTTTTAATTCAAATTACAGCATGTTAAATGTGTTGCATATTCAACTATTATTTTTTAAAAATAATTCATTATTATTATCTAATATGGGTCAGTTTGTTCAAGATTTTTCTAAAAAAAAGTTATTAAAGTATAAAATAATTTTGTAATTATTTTTTAAACATTTTAAAAAGTTATAAATTGATTCATATTTGTTTACAATAAAAAAAATTATTTTTTCTAAGAAGAAGTAATTGATTTTATCAGATTTTAGCCAAAAAAATCATAATACAATCATAAATCTCATATAAACAAAGTAAAAAAATTAAGAAAATAACAAATAATTTGTGAAAAATATATTTTTTATTAAATTATTAAAATTAAATTAATTTTAAATTTATTTCAAATAGATAAAAAAAAGTACATCAAACTAAAACTAATTAATTCAATTAATAATTAGATAAAAAAATACATTAAACTAAAATTACAACATTTTTTTGTGTTTATCATTCTCCTACACATAATTTATTACATGTTATAATAATAAAAAGAGATAAACACAAAAAATTATGTTATATAAATTAGTGTATGAATTATTATACAAGGAACATCCTACTTTTTTAAATATATTTAGAAAAATAATAATTTATCTTCATTATTGAAATAATTTAATTTAATTCAGTTAAAATTTAGAACATTTAACCTTGTGAAAAATATTAAACAAAAGATGAAATGGAAAGAAGAAATTATAAATTAAGACGAAAGTTATTAAATAAAATAAGTTTAGATAAATTAAAAATAATAAATATGAATATAAGTAAATAAGAAATAGTTTGAATTTTGAAATAGAAAATAGATTTAGACATTTTAAATGAAATAAAAATAAGAGAAGAAAATAATAGAAATAAGAAAGTAAGAATCTAAATTTTTAGAAGTCAAAAATAAAATTTTATTAATTAAATAAAAAAAAATAAATATTTAAATAAATGAAATAAATAAATTTTATCAAAATAAAATAAATATTTGGTGAAAAAAAAGTTAGGAATAACAAGAAAAATATGAATTAATTTATAGAATTTTTGAGAAATTTAGAAAAAAATGAAAAGATATTTTTAAATTTTAAAATTGAAAATAAAAAGAAAAAGAAAAGAAGAAAAAGAAAAAGGGAATAGTAGAAGAAGGTGCTAGGGTTGAACCTAAGTCTCCTAGCTGGTAACAAAAGCGCCACCAATTGGGCTAGGCACTTTGGGTAGAAAGATAGGCCCAAAGGAAATATATAAGACACGATAAGAGAATAAAACAAGAAAAATAAAAAATGGAGTAAGAAAAATGGTAGGGGCAATTCAGAGACGCGACCTACGAGTAGAGGGAGGAATTGGAAAGCAGGGATTGTCATTTGACCATTAGGTATATCACTAAAATTTTATATAAATTAATTATACATAAGCTAATTTTGAAAATGTAAACTGTCATTGAAGTTGTTCGATCACTTTCTTTAATCTCAAGTCCCTTAATTGCTACAACGCCTACCATGGACTTGGATGCTACAAACAGGCTCAGTCCTGCTCCCCCACGACTTGCAAAGTGATTGAACCTCGAACGGAGTTTTCTATTGTGTTATAAATAGGGAGTAATTGGAGGCAAAAGAACTGAAAAATGAGAATTTTTTCACACAATTTCACCTTCAATCCGAAACCATTTTGTCAAAATTCCCTCACAAAAAGTTTCAACTCAATCCCAGCTACATTTTGGACCAATAAAATTTGAGGAAAAAGGAGAAAATAAAAAAAAAATAATCACCAAAACTTCGTCAGAACTCTAAGAAAACTCGCTAAAAAAACATTTTAAGGTAGGAGGAGTCATTTGTTTTTTGTTGTGATTCTATATAACTATTCCCAATCAATTTTTGCATCTTATAAAACAAAAATTCAATAATTTTTTATTTAAAAAATTTAAGGTAAGTTTTCAATAATTTAAAAAATTATAAGTGTTTTTAGCTTTTTTTAAATTAGTTGTGTTTTATTTTATTTTTATTTTTAAAATAAATTTATTATAAAAACTTCTTATCCTAATAAAATTAACTTAAAAGTATGTTTAATAGGTAAAAGACAACATTCATATTAATAAAAAAAATTAATTTAAAACTTTATCTCTTATTATATATACATATATATAATTACATCAACATATCTAATAAAAAAAATTTAATGATAAATGCTAACCATTTCAAAAAATGAAATTAAAAAATCATTGAAATACGAACAATTACACTCTCTTATAAATCTGAAATACAGTTTTGTATATATTTTTTTTAATTTCTTGACTAGTTTCTTTAAAATATTAGTTAATAAATTTCATATTAAATAATAAAATTTAAATTTTTTTATTAAAAAATCATTTTTTTCCAATTTAAAAGAAAAGTAAAAAAAAATCATGAACCCCACTTAATTTTCCATCATTCCTTCCACTTAATAAAAAATAAAACAAAAAACAAATAAAAAAATTATAATTTAATCATTATTTCTTTCCTTTCTTTCTTTTGATTCTCACTTGTTCCAACCATAGTGTTATAGTCTCACATAGTTCATATTAATTTGCTACATGCTTGTTTGGCTAGGAAGAAGTGAAATAATTTGAGGTCAGATGAACTCAAGTGGAAGGCATATTTAACTAAGGGTGGGTCGGCAGGGAGTGAGAAGCATGAGTTTCTTTTAAAAAAATTTATTACGTTGTTTTTTAAAATATTATATTTATTATTTATTTCATTCAGATATAATAATGCACTTTTTAAATGAGAACGAGGGATGGATATATATATATAAAAGAAGAAAAATAAATTTATATGTATAAATATATACATAGAGAGAAAAAACAAGGATAATGAAATAAAAAAAGTAGGATGTTGAGTTTATATTTGTTTAATTTTTTTAACAATTTATCTTTAGTTTTATACAAAATTAATAATAAATATTTTTATAAAATTTATTATTTATTAAAATTTAAAAATTTAAATAATTATATAAAAAAATTGACCTCTCTTTTAGTACATTTTTAAATCGTCCATAAAAAAATCAAACTCAAACTCTGATTTATCTATTTGAATTTTATACCACTAGATCAATCTTAATAGACGATAATGCACTACATATTATATTCCTGTACAGTGGGATTGGGAATGCTAATATCCCAACTTGATTGATGAAAGTCATAACTTAAGATGAAACGTTGGAATGTTTCCTTCTGGAATATATAAAAGTAAAGCTTCAAGCAAACGCCATTTTATTGGTGTAAGAAGGAATTTGTTTTGGTATAACATGGAATTTAATCCGTCAACAGTAAATATATAAAGAATTCCGAATGAAATTAAAATCAATTCAAGACTCAGTAATAAACTTGATCCATTCATAAATAAAATGAATTGAATTACAACTTAAAATTCACCTCATTGATTTTCAACTTGAATTAAATATAATTTTATTGATTTAGTTGTGAACTAGTTTAGTATATACAGACATAAAGTGTGAAAAATATGTATATAAAGTCTGTAAATATATTAATATGAATTGTGATATTTATGTAAATTACTTTATTTTGAATTTTGGTTCTCTAATTTAAACTTCTGAATTGATCCAAATGATTTGTAAATTTTAATTGAATGGAACTTAAAATAAATAATAATAATGGCTAATATAAAATCTAAATGAAGTTCAAATTGAACTGAATATTTTCAAGTCTTAGCCGAAAGAGGTTTATCTTAAGTCAACTAATTTTTAACTCTAGTATTTATAACAAGAAAATCTCGTAACAATATTTGACTTTTTTTAGAGTTTGTTTTCAGTTAATTTATTTTCATTTTTTAAGTTTCAATTACTAACGTTACAATGCTTTAAGTAGAATTGAATTTAGTACTTTTAAATAAGATTTCAAATTTATTTTTATTAAAAAATATTATTGAAAAATTAACTACTATTAGTCAACTAAATTTTTCAAAAAAATTATTCATAGACAAAATTAATAAATATTTCATATTTTATATCAAATTAAAATTTCGACTATTTATCATTGTTTGTCGTACTTTTCAACTTCTCATGAGTCACACCATTTATCGTTCTCTCCTTTGTTAATGATCTCCAAGTATTATCCTTTAAAAATATTTTTTTACATTCTTTCTTGTTAAACTAATAGATCTAAAAAATCTTTTAGGTCTTTTTATTTCAATATTTTAGGAATAAAAACAGAATCTCTTTTGTTATTATGTTTCACTGTATTATGATCTTTCACCAATTTTCAGAGTCTTTAGCCTCGCTTTTACAGAATTTTTTTATTTTCCCTATTTTTTTATGATATTTTATGAAATCATAATAGAAAAAACTAAAAGAATTTTGCGAACCACAACAATTTTGCATCAACCAAAACATGCAGCTAAAAGAATTATTAAAACGAATTTAAATGGAAGGGAACAAAAATAGTTGATAATGAATTATAATTTGTTGAGTAGTACTATCAAATATTGCTCTATAACATGGTTTGTCACGTTTGGTCTTGGAGTCCAATTAATTCATGCCTTGATATATTCAGAATAACGTGACCACTTCCCGTGCTTTCCATGTGGGTTTGACTACACTACATTGCATACGACAATAATTTCAAGTATAATAGTAGAACGTGTAAGACAAACGAATTGAAGGAGATGCAGCTTTACTTGTAGCAGTGGATAAAGCAAAAGCTGTATAACAAGCAGTGGCATGTGACTTGAGTCATATATATTTCTTAATGTGAAACCTAAATCGATGTGTATGAATTATAATATTTGATATGATAGGTTAAGGTTAAATGGCAACAAAGGCAAAGGTATATACCTCGTAGAACATATTCTAAAATTTCTGGTACATCTTTCCAACACATGTTATGCCTTTTACTGATACAGTGATATTCTGGCCATGGAATAGTAAATAGTTGTCATGATATTGTCTGATTAGAATAAGGTTGAAGTTACTCGATCTTGACTCAACTTCAAGGTGGTTCTAGATATTCGATTATCTGCAATAATTTAAAGCAGAAAGAATATATTCAACCCAGAAACTAAAGTGATTAGGAAGTGTCATCACTCATGGCAGCATAGCAAAGGGTGGAAAATCACTTTTAATTCGGTTTCTTACTACAGAATCACTCATCGCTGGCAGACCTGCCCCCTGCTTCAATGGGTTTCAGCACTTTACATATTACATGTATCTTTTGAGAAAAGTATTCCTACTTGTATAGATAAAAAAGTTATCTTTTTAATTTTTTTAATACAACTATATATATATAAAACTCAACTTAGAAATCATTTATTAAATTAGAACATTTTTATTTCAACTCTGTTGTTAATAGGTTTGACAATTGTTGAGCATAGTTTATGGTTTTTTTTCTTATAAAGTCTTATATATTATTTCTAATGTCATTGTTTATAAGAGTTGTTTTAAATTAAATAATGTTATTTAACCAAATTTATCAATAATATAAATGATATAATATTATTTATAAAAGTATTATTGTTTGACCAATTTTATTAATAAGAAAATATATTTTTTATATTCAATTAATGTTTACCATTAAAGAAAGTTAATAATAAAAGCTCTCGAATGTAAAGTAAAATATAAATTCATAAAAAAAATTAAGCAACTCAATAAGTAATTATGTGATATACATGTTCTAATGCTAATCCCAACAAAAGTTAAATAAAATACAATAAAACAGCTCATTTATTGCATATATTTTTCTCATGTTTTTGTTTTGAGCTTTTAAGTTTTATTTTATAAAATAATTTTTTGGTGCTGATTTAAGGAGAATAGAAGTCAGGGAAGAAGATACGAAAAACTGAATGTATAAGGAAAAACATAAATGATAGAAAAATAAAAATAAAAAATCAAAATAACTTTGAAATATTGTGATTATGTAGTTTTAAAAAACTGAAAAAGTAATGTCAGTTGAAAATAGTTTTCAAAAACCAATCTTAAAAAACAAATCTTTTTCTTTTTCTGCTTTTAAACACAGAAAACAATTTTAAAAGACAAGAAACAAACATAAACTAATGTGGAATATAAAAAAATGATTATCTATCATAATAAAAGAGTTTAATTTTCATGGATTGTGAGTGTAATTTTTTTTTTACACTATCAATCAATTAAAAACTATTTTAAACAATTTTTAAAATAATTATTATAAAAATTAATAATGTTATGACAGATAATAATTTAAAATTAGATACAGAATTCATTTTAAGCATTTTAATTAAATTTTGACTAATATTTTAGTCTTGTATCACAAAATAAATATTTATTTTAAATAGTTAAAATTTACATAAAATAAATATTTTTAAACATATAAATTATATTTTAGATTTGTGATAAATAATTTATATTATGATACAATATTTATTTAATTATTGATAATTTATTTTAAAAAATATTAAAATTTAAGATAAAATAAAAGTTATTACAAATAGTAGATTAAAAGAAATAAAAAGTTAAAAACACTATCATAAAAAAAAAATTACAACACTTTTGTTAAATAACGACAATTAAAAACATTTTCGTTTAATATATTTAATTTAATTTATATAGAGAGGTAAAACCAGAATAACATTAAGTAAAAAGACATGATAGAAAACTATTCTTTCCATAAGAGCTTTGCGCACCTGATGCCTTTCTTGCCACTTGCGGAAAAAGGCATCATATCCCAATAGTTGAAATAGAATTCATACACTCACTCAATTAATTGAATTAAATTTTTTTAATTCATCAATGTATAAATGTTTAAAATCTTTTTACATAAATTAAGAAAATTAATACTCCAAGACTGTATTTATTGGAACCAATTTTACTATATATAATATCTTTCGTTCTTTTTTAATTTTAATAAAAATGTTATTAATTATTTTAAGATAAATGTATTTATTAGTGAATGAAATTAAAATAAATATTTTTTTCAAAGACTATATAAAAAAATTCAAATGCTAAAACATAAATCAATTTAGAATATTGGAAGTAGAAGTTTCATACTTAAACTTGAAGTTTGAGCCTTTTTCATTATGGCTAGGGATGCAACTGACTTGGCAAAATTCTCAGTTTCAATAGGATCAAGATGAACAGTGGCCAACTGCACCACACAGCATTTACATATTCCATCATTTTCCAATGGCTGTAATGAACACCTTTCTATTTTTATCCAAACAACAGACCAACAGTGAGGAACAGAAGCAATATAATATAGAAAATTCTAGGTTCCTTTACAAATGTAACCAGATCATAAGCAACCAATTTAACCACTGTTTAAAAACCTAGTTCCACAGGATCAATGATGAGCACAACCTGGTGATGAGTAGAATCAGTTGAACAATGCACCCTCCTTCCCAGTTCTCCCAGGTTTAACCAGTTTTTAAACATTGATTCTTTCTGACATGAAGAAGAAAACTGGTTGCTTTTTTTACTAAAAAAAAAACAGAAAAGCACTGGATTATAAAGACAAACAAAATGATGTCACGCAGTAGTACACTGCGATGCATTTTTTGGCTGTAACTTGGGTCCTCAAACGTTAACTCACCCTTACTTATAGCGTAAAATTTTTCAAGAGGTCATTTTTTGGTAGTAACTTTTTTTCACAAGTCCATGCGCCTGATCTAAGAAGGTGCATGCATATCCAAACACATGACATGGGGCGGCGTTGAGATATGATATATAGCATCTGATTTGTTCATTTATTCACCGTCCCTTTTGAGTTTTGAACACCTTGGAAGAGAAGGGTTGGGGGACCAATCCACAGATCACATACAATGGTCCCCATTTCCAATTACATCTGTTACATCTTTGGATTAGATAGGCTCTTTTTATATTTGTTAAAATTATACTCAAATATCAATAATTTACAACAACTTATACTGCTCAACCAACAACCGATCTAAACTCTCTTATTGGATAGACTTTAAATTTACAGAGTTTGACTTTTATGTTTCCTAACTATTAAGTAATTAAAAATATCATTATTTTGAATTAAAGTAATTACTATAAAAGTAAAAAAAATTAGACAAGACTTATATTTAATTCTATAAACACTATCACTATTGGTTAAAATGTCAATAATTTTCGTAATAATTTTTTATTAAATATTAATTTAAATTATTAAAGTGAAATTTTAATTTTAATAAAAAATATTAAAAATACTTATAAAATTGTATCTAAAATAACTTGCTTATGTAGATAATAACATAGAAATTTTTACATTGTATCTGTCCATATATAAACTTTTAACTGAAATTTATTTTGACAAATCCATGCATCTTAACTAAGAAGTTGCATGCTAGAGTGGTATCCAAACACATGGGTCGGTGGTGATATATAGCATCTGATTTGCTCATTTGTTTACCATCCCTTTGGAATACGGAAGAGGAAGGGCAGGGGGGACCAATCCATACTGCGTACAATGGCCCCCACGACCAACACTGGACAACTCCCCTTTTGTTTGAACCTTTGCACAGAGGGGTCGCTTGGACACTTGTCGAGTTGCATGTAGTTTTGGTCCCCTAACCAACCATTGCAGAATCGTGTAGAATCACATTATATTTTCTAGTCAAAACAAAACACTCTTCATAATTTATAATTTCCAGGTGTCAGTTTTCTTTCTTCTTTTCCAAAATAATCTAATTATCTTGCACATAACTTTTTGACTATTTGAAGAATAGACTAATATGATAGAATGTATAATTTAGGGTTCTGCTTATCAGAACTCTAAGATAACTGATTAAGAAATCAATAAATAATTCTCTTTTTATTAAAAATTGTGTTTGAAGTTGTATTTAATCACAAGAAAGTGTATTATCATACTTTTCAATTAAAAAACATTATTTTATTTTTTAATTAGTGTTATTAGAACATTGATTAGTATTATATTTAAAATAATTTTTAATTAATCCTCAGCTTAAACTTTTATATTAGAAATAGATGCAAACAAACTCAACAAAATAATAAAAGTACAAGAAGAATTTAACCAACGAATTCATGAATCATTTAAGGTAAAATTATTCTAGTTTTATCAATAATTTTAAGTGTGAATAACGAATTTGCAATTAAATTAAAAACTTATTAATAATTTTTTTTTCACTCATAATAATTATTCTATCTATTTAAAATAACATTGTCTTTTTAAAAAATACTTATCACATCATAAATAAAAAATAAGTAGATTAAGACACGGAGTCACTATCATTTCTCTATCGTAGTTCTTTATTATATTATATGGTTTGAGGGCATGGCCACCAATCTCACCATCCACAACTTGAATCACAACGTGCATTCACAAGCTATTTTCATTTCAACCATATTAAAGAAGAATACCACATGATAGATATATATCCTAAACTTCCCAACAACATGAACAACATAGAGTCCTACCCTCCGGTTCTCCGCCACCTAGACCAGCAACAGCCACCAAACCCTAACCCGGATGAAGAGGGTCACGACCCGATCCAAGATCCGGATCCTGTACCCATCATAGATCTCGAGTGCTTAGAGCATGACAAGAAGAAGTTGGAGGAAGCTTGCAAGGATTGGGGGTTGTTTCGTTTGGTCAACCATGGGATTCCATTGACCCTTTTGAAGGAGCTTCAAGAGGTAGCCAAGGAACTCTTCTCTTTGTCCTTTGAGGCCAAAGAAGATGCATGCAGTGCCACCCCTATCACATACTTTTGGGGCACCCCTGCCCTAACGCCATCTGGGACAGCTCTAGAAAGAGGCCCCCAAAACATCAATTGGGTTGAAGGCTTTGATGTACCATTGAGTCAACTGCCACACTTCAACCCTGAACTTCCCACGCTTGAGTCCATCAGGTAAGAACAAATTGCCAACAACAACTTGCATTATTATTGTTTGTCTTCTTCGTCATTTTTTCTATGCTTTTTGTTTCCCTTTGGTTTATTGGATTTTGTTTCTTTCGTGGCAGGCCCTCGGGTCTATCTTTTTGGACTTTGTGTGTGAATATGTATGTGTTTAAAAATATAATTTTAAATCTTTTTATAATGTGATCTTATTATTTTTTCTAATTATTAAATAAAAAAATAGTTTATATACTAATCATATAAAATAATTTTATATTATTACCTTATTATAAACATTACTTATATCAAGTTTATAATAATTATTTTTAAAATTATATAAATAATTATTTTAGTTAATTAATAATAATAAGATTTTTTATACTAACAATATATATTATTAAATTTTTTAGAAAATAATAACGATGGATGGTAATTTATGATGAATTAATAGAGTAAATGTTTTTATGTTTTCGAGGTATTAAATTGTGTACTGTATTAAATATTATTTATTTATTTATTTTAATAAAATAATAAGGAAATATTATTAAAATATAACTCAATGTTTAAAATAGGGATCATGGTCGTGGCCTCAGCCCTCAAGTTTTTGGTTGTGGGGTACCCCGTACCAGTCACCTTTTTGAGATTATGACATTTGATGGCACTGCATGATCGGGTGTTTCGACCAATTGGATTGTGTAATTTCATGGAGAAAGATGAACAGATTTGACGGTCGTGTTTAACGTATATATAATTTCCTTAATTAGATATGGAAGGCCGTCAAAATTAGAAACATTAACAAAATGAAGAGACATATATTACTATCAATCACATCGTATATTTACAATTTTCAATTATTATTTTTTTTGGGGTGGGGGAGATTAGACGTAGTTCCTTACAAGTATTTATGATTTTTTTTTTAATTAGAATTGAAGTTTTTTTAGTAATTTATATAATAAAAAACATAAGTTACCAAAGTAAATTTTCATTTTAATTAAAAACAACACAAAAAAATTAATAATTTTGCATATAAAATTTGTCCTTAAATAATTATTGATCTCATCACTCGAATTATTACGCACCTAGACACAAATATATGCTTCCGCATCTGTAGAGAGAGAAGTATGTGATTGAAAAACTTGTCGAAATAATCTACAAGTGATTGCCTAATCTAATTGGTTCCAAACTAATTAATTATGAGAGGGAAACAATTAAAGGAAGAGAGACCTATCCATTGGGTGCTTTACTCTTGTTTTATTAGGTATATAAAAATTGATAGGATAAGGTTGAATCTTATTATATGTTTCTTCTCATAATCCATATAAATTAATTACTTGAAGACCAACAAAGCTAGCATATGGTATCATAGTCATATTTCTAAGGGGAAATCAAATTTTAAATTCTAGTGACCGCACTCAAATAGAGGGCTCCTACTCAAAAAAATTAGGGACAGCTTTAAACAAAGAGGACCTGGTCATCCTCATTTGTTTTTCAAAAAATTATTTATTACATTCAATTTTTCATGCAAAAATATAATTTTTAATTTGTTAATTAATAATTGTGCATCCTTTTTTTGTTTACAACTTCTTGCTTGCATACTTTTTGTATTCGCCCCTAATTAACATTAATTAATAACTGCTGTAAAAAACATTAATTAATAACTGTTGTATATACCACCATATTTATAAATATTTTAGAAAAATCACCAACAGAGTACATAGTTAAGTATTTTTTATAATATTGTATTTTCATTGTTTATGAGCAGTACTTATAACATTTTACTATCACAAATCTATATAATTTGCACTGGCATTACTATAATTCATATCATATAACTATTTATATTCAATGTTACAAACATACAGATATATGAGATCAATTATATATACCAATATAAAATTTAATATTCTTATACCATTTAGTATTTTTTTTATAAACTTCCAGAATTAATATATATTAAACGATACAAAAATTATTTTGACTTACAATAATATAAACTTATTATCTCTCGTGTATGTGTATATTCTTCATATGTATATTTGACTTATATTCCCGAACTTTTTATTTTGGTTTGTCATTCGTTGCGAGTGTTTTGTTTTTAATTATAAGCAAATAAAAGAAGTTATACAAGATAATATTGATAAGATATATATATATATAATTAGAATACCAAATAAATCTATGTAAAGTTTGGTAATTATCTCTATCTTTATCAACCTTTTAAATTAGAAATCCAAGCCCAGGATGTAGATTTTGTAAGCTCCACCACCCAACTCATATCTAACCAATATATAGTCACTAAAAATGGTTTATTTCAGTTAATAAAAATTAAAAATATTGTAGTGAATAAGTTATCATCCATAAGTATAACCTTTTTAACTCTCATCAGTACGAGGACAAAGCATTAAATCCCAGCTAAGAGTGTATATGAGACCGTACCTGTGCAGTGAATGTGCATGGAAAAAAAATAAAAGGAGATTGATGGATTCCTCGTGAACATCATATATATAGTGGACAGGAGAGAAATATGAGGTTCAAAACTAATGTTCTTCTAGTGGGAATTCTGTCAAGGAACATTAACCAAGTGAAAATCTGAAATTTTTGGTGGGCCAATGCATCTTCTTGAAAATAGATGATGATTCATCCACTGTAAGGAGAAGATCAGCATCTGACTGATACTGGATTTGAAACGGTTGTATTAGGATTGACCCAAACCTGTGTGTTTGGATTGATTCAATTCGGATTTACAAATATCTAATGAATACTCCTAAATCTAATGTTCCTTACAAAATATTATTATTTGATCAGAAAGCTTGATGACAAGAATATATGGACTAAGTTTTGTTATACATGAAATGCAAAATAAAGCCATACAAAAAGTTAGAAGTCTTAGAACCATGGAACCGAATTATTTCTATCATTTTCTACTTGAAGCCGATGTTTTAACAATTTGTGCTCAGAGTTAATTGACAAAATGCATTTATGTTTGCTTTGCAAGACTTCTGCTGAAGGACTATGAAACCCATCTGTCAAGAATTGCCACAACTTTATTTGAAGCTATGGCAAAGAACCTTGAATTGAATCTAAAACCCTCAGAGCCATACTTAGCAGAAAACACTGGAATGGTGCGTGTATATCGCTATCCAAATTGCTCTGATATACATGTTGGTTGGGGCATGGAGGCGCATACAGATAGCTCAGTGTTGTCCATATTGAACCAAGACGATCAAGTCAGTGGACTTCAGGTGCTCAAAGATGATCAATGGCTTACTGTAAAACCCATTTCCGACACATTGATTGTCAACCTTGGAGACATGATGCAGGTCCAAATACTATTCATTTTTGTCCTGCTATACTTTATATAAACAATAATAGATTACATGTGTAAATATATTTTATTTTTAATTAATTTAGTTTAATTTTTACTCGCCATAAGTATAAACATCTCATAAGATTACAAATCATCTTAAATATAATTTTAAAAATAATTAAGTTTAATTGCATTTTTATCCTTCTAATATTATGAAATTAAATTAAAATTTATTTTCCTGAATTTTTTTTTACATAATTTGTTCCTTTTACTATTTTAAGAATTTTATAATTTTATAATTTTGGTTCATCTGTTAATATTAATGTGAGACTACTGCATTGTCAACTTAGTACATCCATATTGATGTAGTATTCCATTGCATTGCTATCCATATTTGCATTAAATATTAAACGTTAAGTTAATTGATAGATCAAAATTATATAATTAAAATAATAAGAAAATCAAATTCAAGAAAAAAAAAAGTAATGAGATTGAAATTGAATTTTAATAATAATTAAACAATTAAAAGTGTAATTATATAAAATTATTATCATAAAATTTAATAATTTTATTATACATGATAATTTATAATAAAATAATAATATAAAAAATATACTATCAAATGCATTATATTATATTCTTTTATTTTTTATAAATATCTTTTAGTTTACTCCTTATTTAAATTTGATTTATTTTTAATTCCTATATCTAATAAAAATAATATCGTTTTAATCCTTCGTTAGGGATTAAAAATATAATCTTTAAACACTAAAAATAAATACTTTTAATCAGGATAAATTTAAAAAACGTCAAAATTTTAAGATAAAAAATATATTTAAATAAATAATATTTTGAACTTACCCTACATAATAATTTGTTTCGATTTGGTTCAGGCAATTAGCGACGACAGATACAAGAGTGTTACACACAGAGTGAGTATAAACAAACACAAAGAGAGGATTTCAATATGCTACTTTGTTTTCCCTGGTGAAGATGTTGTGATTGAGAGTTCCAAGTACAAGCCCTTTACTTACAATGAATTCAGGGCACAAGTGCAACAAGATATCAAGGCCATAGGCTATAAAGTTGGGCTTGCAAGATTTCAGCACAACCAGGACTACTAAGCTTTTTAGGTTTGACTCATAAATTTGAGTTCACTCTTCAATCTTCAGCATGTTTTAAATTAGATAATTAATTAATTAGTTTGTAAAAGTACTTTGCTTATCAATCACCCGAAAATATTAGTAATGTTTGTAGTAATTTCAAAGCAAAGTGGAACAAATGAGAATTTTTAATTTTAGGTTTTGATATGTTTCTTAGGTTCTTATATTCAATTTTAATTTTTAAGTTTTTTTTATTGATCTTTGTAAAAAAATTAAAAATAATTCCTATCACTAATTAATGATAACGATGTATACATCTAAACATATTTTTGTTAATTAAAGTTTATAACTCAATTAATTGAATAAAATGCATAAATTATTGTGAACTCGTTAGTACTTATAAATGATAATCATTCTAAAAAATATTAAAATTTAGACATTAATTTTTTTTAAAAAAAATAGAATGATGAATTAAATTTAAATAAGAGGAGTTAAAATATGTAATGCCAAGCAACAAGAATTATTGGTTAACCTATATCATGGCAAGTCAATTTAGATTTTTTTAGGAAATAAATTATGTCAAAATTTTATAAAAGTAAATTAAAAGAATATCCAATGCATGTATTTCTATGAGTTATTTAAAATTAAACAACGTTGTTTAGTTTTTTTTTATTAGAATAGTTAATTTGGCAATGCATTGTTTAAATAAAATAATGTTGTTTAATCGATTCGTATTGGTAAAACAATTATTTTTTTAATCATAAATTTAAATTAAGCACTTATTTCAATAACTTTAATATTAAAGTAAATTTTTTGTATAAAATGTTTAAATCTATATGGCATGGTGGATTTCATAAAATTAAGATTAACAATTCATTTAATCATATATTATAGATGCTCTTAGTTAAATATATCAAGTTTTGTGTTATTTAAAAAGTCTTTTAAATTTGACAAACTTATTTTATGTAAATATTTATTAATATTTTTTAGTATTATAATTGTATTAATTATTTATAATAAAAGTATTATATATTCATTTATTTTTATTAAAAAATAATAAGTATATTAACATATATATAAAAAGTTAAGCCTATAATTTTATTGAAGGATAAATTTATAGAATATTTAAAAATCTTATTAAAAAAATAAACTTTTAAATAAATCGTCTTAAAGATCATATTAAAAATGAAAAATAAACTTATTTGATATAAAAAAATTAGACTCATCTCTTATAAAGTATAATATATGTTTGGTCATTAGCAAATATACCAAATTGCATAAATAATAAAATAAAATAAAAAATCAAGTATCATTTTTCAAAAAACTTATATAATATTTGACAAATTTTACAATATCACATCATAAATTAAAGATTATCACAAAAATGATAAAATACAAACATTTTGATTAGTGTTTTGAGATTTTAAAACGTGACAAGAAAATTAAGCTAAAATACTCTTTTATGAATTTGTAATTAAAACAAAGTTGAAAATAAAAAAGTTTTCAAATAATAAAATTTCCTTCTAAATGATGGTTGTTGAAAATCTTAATATATTATTGATGTCTTATTTAGTAGTATTGGAGGTGCTAATTCATTCTATCACTTTTTTACATAAAAAAACACTTAACAAGAATAAATATACCACATTTCAAATACTAAAAATATGTTTTAGCTAAAAATTACTCATAAAAACAGTAAATATACATAAACAATTAATGAAATAATTTAATTTGTGCATATATAAATGTTGACAAATATTTAGTGTCTTTATGTAATAATACAAAAAAAAATGTTATTATGTAAAGTGTTCATCCCATTAAATATATGTATTTAACTATAAAAATTTAAATATTAATATATTTTCTTGTGAAGTTTTTGTAAAATTTTATCCTAATGTTTATATATCTAAAAAATTATTTATATAAAATAATTGTATTTCAAATAATTTTATCTAATTTAACTTATTGATTAAAAAATAATAAAAATAAAA
>JAMLFT010004546.1:0-19324 GCA_026544285.1 Pachyrhizus erosus | reverse complement strand
TTTTTAGTTCATGTATTTTTTTTTATAAAATTTTAGTTATTGTTATTTGCTTTTAGTATTTATTATTATATTTTAAAGACAGAAAGATATTTATATTTTTTTAATAATAACGACAGCAAAATTATGAGATTTTGTACAGACTGCCAAATTCTCCTCCACTAAGTTTTCTTATTTTATTTATTTTAAATATAATAAAAAATTAACTATAAAATTAATGTATGTATTAATAACACTATTTAAATATTTAAATAAATTAAAAATATTTATATAAAAAATAAAATTAATTTTTAAGTAAAAAATATTTAATACTCCTAAATTAATACCTTACACGTGTCAATAGGTTCATAATAAAGCAAAATGGCACTATTGCAGTTATATGGACAAAGATGACCATTTTGATTCATGAACATGGTCCTCCCATTCTATAAAAGGACATTTCATGCAAGACCAAATGGCATAACCATAAAATCTCTCTGAGCAAAGCCAGTAAGCATGACCAATATCATTGTTGTGCCTTCCATTTCCACAAGCTCCAGGATCATCCCCAACATAACTATATACCCATCAATCACTGAAATTTCATTGTTAACTCCATTCTGTGCAGTTGTTCCTCATTATGTGGTCACTGCCACCAAAATCCAAATAACATTAGAAACAATCTATGAAGAAGATGAAAAGGAGACCCTTTGAGATGCCTGCATCCCCTTCACCCACCAACCTTTCTAATGCAAGCAAGGACTTGTTCATTCCAAATCCCCATGCCTCTGCGTTTGTTTGGTCCAAACTTTCAGTGTAAATATATTACATATCTAGTGGTTATATATATATTCTAATTATCCATATGTTTTAACTTGAATTAGTGGTGACTACATAGGTAGTCAATTACATATGTAACGTTCAGTTTTCTTCTTATATGCTACCATTGGTTTGCTGATTATTGCTTGCATTCCTAGCAGTCTTTGTCACCTTTTAACCTTTATGGTTAGCTCATTTTCTAATGCGAAATAGATTATCTATTTATCTTTTTTATAAACATTAAAGATTGGCTAAGCAAAATGTATGGTTAAGTTATTTGAGACCGTAGTTGAAAGTTTATTTATGATATTAATGTGAAATATTTATCATTAGAAAAATTTAATTGATTATTTATAATGAGATTTTTTAAAAATTATATTTTTTTTTATCCACAGAACGTGAATTTAAGAACTTATTTAAAGAATACGAAATTAATATCACTTTGATCAACTATCAGCTAATAATTATAAAAAGACATAAACAAATGAATTATATTACATAAAAATGAAAAAAAATAACGGTACAACACATTACAAATAACTAAAATACTTTTCTTTCTATCAAATAAGTTTAATTTAATCAAATAAATATTTTAAAATACTACTAAATATATATTAATTAAAATCAGACTATTTAAACTAATTAATCTATGATTTAGAATTTAAATTTTAATATATAGTTATATTAAATATTAAAAGAAAGAACTTGTATGTCCATAATAAACTTACTAGAAGAGAATAACAATGATCTGAAAAAGAAAATTCAAATAGTTAAATAAATTAAAAAGTGGTTTATAAAAGGAAGAAAAGTGTGTCATAAGTATGTTAACGCGTTTGATGGAAAGTCATAACTGGATACTGCACAGTGGTAATACAATAATAATGGGAAGCCCATTGTGGTGAAAGAAGATGGCAAGTGACAAGTGAACATAGTAGGGTCTTGGGAGGCGTGGAAGTTGATCCATGTTCTGTCTCCTTCCAAGAACTTCGCGAAAAAGTCATATAACGTTAAAAGTTCCGTTTGGTCTATTTTTCCCTATCAGTTGGGCATTGCCAACAAAGGGCAAATCCGGCTTTGATGGTAACCAAAATGTACCAAGTGGGCCAAACCAACCCGTTTGTAGATTAAATGAGTTGACTGGTTATTTTCTTTTAAAAAAATATAAAAGATTATATTTTTTAATTTAAATAATGTGTAATTTTAATTTTTAAATTATTTTAAATTTACTTATTTTTAAAACTACACAATTTTTTTCATAATTTTCTTTTTCTGAAACTCCTTATTTTTTTTTTCTATTTTAAAACATATATACAAACGGAATTCATTAAATCATTTTAAATCTTTTTGGACTCAAGATTACTAAGAAAACAAATTGAATTTCATTCAAAATAAAATAAAACTTTACAATTTTCTCTATTTAAATCTTAATCTCACGTATAATAAAAATCTTCAAATTAAATAACTTTGTTATTAAATTTTAACTGGTTTAAAAGAACTTGACACATTAAGGTTGTAATCATATTAAAATTAGTTAGGATAATCTTAGTTGACTATTTTATGTGGTGATGTAAGGATCATTAAAAGTGACAGTCACTTACAAAACACTCTTATATTTAAGTGAATATGAATTCCAATAAAGTCTCAATACTTGAGTAGAAAAGTGTAACACCCTAAAATTTATTTTCTAAATTAACTAAGTTAAATATTAGTTTTATTAAATAATTATGTTTATCTTGTTTTAAATAAATAAATAAAATCATTTTAAAAATTCTTTTGAACCTAATTGCGAAAAAGATGAACATTTAGAAAATAAACGTGTTTTGTAAAAGCTGTTGGGTTTTATAAAAGGTTGAACAAAAATTTCTCATGTTTTACAAAGCCTCGTGTTAAAATGGACTGGGTCAGAGAAACCTATACAACTAGTTTTGTGAAGATTGATTAGGTTTTGATTAAAAATCTAGTTCCCCTTATACATTATTTGTTTTTCTTTCCATGACAACTCTTGTATTGTCAAAGACGTGAATGAAGGAAGGAGAGGAAATCTAGAGGATCATCGTTGTCATTGTTTCACTTCAAGAACTCATATTCAAAGTATGGGGAGTGCATTCTCTTTTACTTAATTTGATTTCTTGTGATGAGTAGTGGGTTTGTTTCCAAACCTTTAGGTTTTATGTTTAATTCTTAGATAGGTCATAACCTCTATAATTTTATGTGTTTATTATGAATTAATATTAGAACTATTATGCGTTTCTTGCAAAATTCCCCTTTTGAGCATTATTGAGTGAAATTAGGATATTTAATGATTTAGATTGTATAATTAGTAATTGATTTGTATATTTGAGGTAATTAAATGTTTAAAATTGATTAGATTGTCACACAGGGATTAATTTTAAACACCTAGGGATCCAATTTTAAGGTTTGAGAATGTTTAGGGGCTATAAAGAGCCTTAAATTCAATAAGTTATGCAAGTTCATTGTGTTAGAATGCAAGTTGCATAGGTGTGAGAATTTTGTAGGATCCTTGGTGCACCCTGTACAACTTGCACGGGCGTGTGGATTTTATAGAATCCTTGACACACCTTACTCAAGTTGCATGAATGTGCATATTTCATAGTGCAAGTTGCATGGGTGTGTAATTGCCTAAGACCCTAAAACATGTTTTTTCTAGGTCCTCATGGTTGTGGTGCCTCCCCGATTGATCATCGAGTATCCTAACTTCATATATCTAGGATTTTCTTAATCTAAATGAAGTTTGTGATTTACCTCTAGTGTATCTTTTATGTGATTGATTTTAAGTATGAATGTAAAACCATATTATACTATGAAATTGTTATTAAATGAGTGAATGTGTGTTTATGATTAATAGTATGATTGAATACATGATGTATATGAATATAATATATTATGGTATACATATATTGCTAAAAAAGCATTAGAAAAACCTAGTTCTCATTGTAAGAATCTCTAAGGGATATTGAAATTAAAACATGTGTGTATTGTTTATGAACTATGCATTGTGTTCTATAAATATAATTTGAAGTATGTTTATAAACCTAACTAGGGAGGTCATGAATGATTTGACATATGACTTTAACCTTGGACATGCAACAATTTGGAATCTTCTTTAAGCTTATATTGATCTTATGGATTAGAGTGTCCTTGTCATGCCATAACATCTTTATGTGCTGCCAGCAATGATATCTCAATGATAGTGGTTGTGTTAAATTGTCCATGGAAAGACAATTTGTTAACTAGATGGACTCTTAGGTTACTTCACAAAGTGTTTTTGAAATGGCATCACATGCATATGAGTTTGAGTAAAATATGCATAAGTTTACATGTATGAAATGTTTTATTGAAATGTTTGTGTCGTAGTTATACCTAAATGTGGACTATTGTACCTTATTATTTTTTAATCTTTAAATGTGTTGTGAGTTGTATCTTATTTCTCATTTGTTTCTCTTCTTTGTGTTTGAGCTAAATGTCACCCTTACAGGTGAGTTTATACAAGACCATGATGATTATAAGGGGGGAGGGGTGGGGGGTGGGGGAGAAACTAAGGTTTTTACTTTATTATTTTTGAGTTTTATGGTCATGTGTGCTATGAGATAATGTAATCCCAATTTTGAGTGATAGAAATAAATCATGAAAAAACCATTATAAGGACCTTGTTATTCTCTTATATTAAATTATTTGAACAAAGATAACTTAAGTATTATTATTATTATTAGTGTTATTGTTATATTATATTATATTTGGTGTTAGAGGAGTATTAAATCAGGTTCCTATGATTAAAACATTTGAAAAATGCTTAAGTTTAATGTTTAGTTTTATGTTAAAAATCCTAAAAAACATCACATCATATTTTGTTATATTTGTTCAATTGAGGTGTCATTTGCATTGTTGGAAGACTTGCAAAAAAACTTACAATTCATCCTTATACCTCAAAAACTAAAATTGACATCTATCTTAGAGAAAATCAACCTTGAAGTAGGCAACTTAATATGAAAAACACTCTAAGTCTCCCATTAGACAAAATAAGCTCATAAATTATTTTCTTCCCATATATATAGAGCATATACGTAAGTCTTAAAAGCATAAAAAAATAAAGTGGACTTAGTGCAAAACGTAGAGCCTTTTAAGTTAATAATTTTGATATTTTCCTTAGAGTTTCAAAACTTGTGGCATATAGGTAACTTGGATTGTGTTCTAAATTATTCATATGTTTTTGTCAAAGAGTTGTCATGAGGGTCGTCATAAACAATGCCATCAGGTTAATATGGGCTGGTCGTGAGATCTTTGTGCTTCCTAATTGAGAGTTTTCCTTTGCCTACCTAAGCCTTTAGCTTTATGTTTATCTGTTCCTTCTCTTTTCCTATCCTACTTGTATTATTTTTAGGAATAGAATATTTAATACTTATTAGGATTATAATTGGTTGATGAATTATGGAGTAAACTTAACATTTAGAAAACAAAATATAAATTAATCTTGCTTCATGATTTTGTTAGAACCAAAGACATGGGTGCATGTTTGACCCCTAAAAATCTATGATTTTGATGATCACAAAAATATTATGATTTGATACAACTAATATTGTGCATTAATCTTTGATGACAAAAATATGTTCAAAGAAACAACAAAGGTAGTATTTATAACTCAAAAGCGTAAAAATGGTTTAAATGAGCTAATGTCCAAAGTGCAAAAACACTAAATACGTTCAAAAGTTTTCATAAAAACTGCGTCCAAAGCACTATACAACATATATGTCCAAAGACGTTGTTTTACTTGGATATACTTTCAACATGTTTTATATGACCAAGACTCATTTTTATTGTCCTATATGAATAAACAATATCAAATGGTTTCTACTTACATATCTATCAAAGTTTAATTTGATATTAGTTGTTTTCTTGCATGTTTGTAGATGCCTAGGATATTTATATTAAAGCTTTATATCAATTATATCTTTTTTGTTGTTCTAACATTTGACTTTTGAATAAAAATTTAATGAAAAATATAATGCATCTAAAGATAAGTAGACTTTCATATCAAAAGATCCTCAAGCTTTGAAGTATGCAAAGAGAAAAAATAAGTGTAGGAATGTTTAGAAGAGCAGTTGTATTACTACAACGCAAAATGTAAAAAAAGGAAAGAAAATACAATGATGTTCTCTCTCCTCTTACACAAGACTTAAACATTTACAATAACAATGATGTATACGAAGGTCGATGAATTTAATGCACATTCAAGATGGGAAAATGAGAAAAATGTTCATTCACAATGGATACTTTAAGCTTCAGATCTATACATACTAGAAAACATAAATATTAAAGAAGCTCTTGAATTCACAAACTCTTACTCTATATCTATACATTCAATTCTTTGTAACATCTCATCTTGAGATCATAATGCTCTAAAATAGTTTCACATCCTTAGCTTTTTAAAGTTATTTTGTATTCATGCTTAAATTGTATATGCTCACATTGTGAGTTGATTTTTTATTTGTAAAGAACCATGAGAAAGTTAGAAGTGACTTAGTGATTAAAATAATACTTGGGTACTTAATCAGGATGATTAAGTCTGTAGTCAGGAATGACAGTAAAGAATACTTGTATTAGGTGAGTTAAAAGTGACCTTAAGAATACTTGTTGTAACGTTTTATTTGGTTAGTGGAACCTCTCTAGAATTGGACATGTCTTAAGAGTTTGAGTGAATTAGTATAAAACAAGTGTTTTATCTATTCTTTTTTCTTCATGTTTTTGGATGTCCAACATTTTCTAATTGTTTTCAAACTATTTGCAAAAGAATTGCAAAATTTGTTTTAAATCACATACACATTATTCAACTCACCTTTTAATGTGTGTTTCTAAGCTTTTAATTGGTATGAAAGCTCAACCTCTATGAGTTGATCATTTAACAATGCAAGAGACAAAGGATCTTGGACATAAAGAATGAAGGGCATGCTATCAATAAATCGCCCATGTTTAGAGGAGTCAATATAACTACTGAAAACATAGGATGATTTTTTTTCTTGGTATCATGTCATATTGACATGATGGATATCATAGAGAAAGCTGATTGCATTTGTTATGAAAAGAATCTTAATGAGATCTCCAAAAGCATATGATTATAAAATTAGAAGATCAGATTTCTAAATGATGTTATTATCCTAAATCAATTGGGAATTTAGGGTTTACAAAATTAGAAATTCATGTAACAAAAATTGTATTGAAATTATTGAACATGTTACGGGTGAAATCAAAGGCCATAATTTATCATTGTGCAAATTCCATGAACCTTGAACAAGGATTCTTAATTGCATGGTATATTGGTGTGGTGGACAAGGATTCTTAATTGCGTGGTATATTGGTGTGTGACAAAAGCAGCCTTGGGCAAAATTATAGGTCTTTTATAGAATATGATCAATTTCAATTAAGATTTGTTGATCTAATGAACTTTATGCAATTGCTATAATTATGTTGTGACAATTTGGTGATTTTTAAACGTTTAATTTCAATTGAATCAGAACTTATGGGATTTCAATTGATGCACATCCTATTTCGACTCACGGGATTTTTTTCTTTTTCAAATTGCGATTAACTTTTTTTTAAATTGAATTGTTATATATAATTATTAATATAATATTCAACAAGTACGTTACTTTGATTGGATTGCAATTTCAAAATTCATGCTAGCTAATGCAACCTAGTATTATTTCCATTCCTTTTTAATTATTATAATCATAATATATATCTTTTATTTGCCATGCACCTGTTAGACTATGGTTGTAATGTCCTGACAAAATAAAAACTAAATAAAATAAAATAATTATGATATTAGTAATTAAAATGAGAAAAATAACACGTAAGAGAAATAAATAATAGGAATTATAGATAGGAAAATTGTTTTTTTCGTGGCCTTTATATTTTTTTATTAGTATTAATGTTAGTGTTATAGGTGTTTGAGTTGATATTAAAATATTTTAAGAAATTAATGATTATTATTATACTTGCTAAGAATAATGAAAATCAATTAATTAAAAATGAATAATAATTTAACTACAAAATTAAGAAAAACTTTTAGTCTTAAATGATCTGTAGATATATATATATATATAAAAGGTAAATATAAATTGAAGAAAATATATTATTGATAGAAAAGTATGTAAAAATAAAAGAGGAAGTATAATTAAAATTTTTAAGATTTTTAGAATAATTAAAATCTAAAATAATAAATAAAAAATAAAAATTGTATATGTAGTATTTTATTTGAGATGAAAGGTACTCGGTACCTTCATTTATTACTAGTACTTGTTACTCGAGGAACATAAATTTAGGGATGATATGATTGTATGTTTTATTCTTATTATTAAAATAGGAAAATTGTTATGATTGTCGTATTGTTCCAAAGAAAAGGGGCATGGTGGGTCATCTCTAAAATGTAGCAGTGAATAGTACTAACAAAATATGAAAATGCACAATGATTGGTGGCAACGAGTCTCAAAGAGGGTGATGGCTTCTTGAGTGCAAATGCATGGTCAGTGGAATTGAAAGGCAAAGAGCTAGATGTACAAGGAAAATGCTAGAGAACTTATAATGTTGTTGATTAGTAAGAGTAAGCCTCATCTAATGATGTAAAGTTGTGACAATATCAATGATAGAGGCTTAGTCGCAAGGACGGTGGAGGTGGTTGACAATTGATGAATCAAAATCCCGTATGTGAACATTAAGAATGGAGAATTGCATGGGTTGACCACAGTATGGTACTTGAGGAATGTTTGTAGGCTCTCGGAGTCCTTGGGGATAGAATAAAGTGTCAAGTTGTGAAGGCCCTAAGATGAGAGAGATTCACATAATCGGCTTAAAGTTATCGACAGATACAAAATATTACTATGCTCGATTGAGAGTATCCTGATTCGAGTACTAGACAAGATATGCACTTCTGATAGTCATCTAAAAAGCAATAAGGAAATATTATGACGTATTGTCTAAGTCCTTTGGGAGTTAGAATATTAAAAGGCAGCATATTTTTTAGTAGGATAAACTAGTAGGAATGTCGCGGTAAGAAGAGAGAACGGGAGAGTGAAGGAACATATTTATATATAATTGTGCTTATTTCTTTAAGAGGATGAGAGACTCACTCCTTACACCCTCATTTTTAAATACAAAAGGCAGAAACAATTAGGCTACCTTTCCAGTCTTTAACTCAAACCCCTAAGTGGTCGATGACTCCTTGATCCATTATATGAGGATGACGCCAAGACGATAGACAGGATTTTGCTATTGAGTTGCCACCAGAAAATCTAGGTTTTGTCTTCTTTTGATTATGATGTGATTTAATTTATTCTTTTGACAAACTTACTTTGATGATTTTCTTGGTTTGTATTAATGCATGTAATGACACTATAACTAAAATTATTGTCTCAATATCAATTTAGAAATATGTATCTTTTACTTTTACAAGTCAATATGTTATGTTTTATTTATAAAAGGAAAAATTGTTTTCCAATGTGAAATATTTGCAAAAATATTAAGCCCCATTGTTAATTAAGAATTTGCATGAAATTTTCTAAAATGTATGTAAATACAATGAGTGGAAAATTAAGGAGAACATCTAATTGTTTTATCACAATATAAAGGAGTTGGCATTCAGTGATTTAAGAATTAAAAATATCATGCTTTCTCCAAAGTAAAATGAGTTTAGAAATTTTAATTAAATTAATAATTTTTTTTGTTATTTAAATGAATTTATTTTATTTTTAGAAAATTAGAAGGTGTTACAATGGTACCCTATTTTGACTTGTTGCATGCATTGATTATTAATTGCTTTTGTTTTGGTTTGCACTAATCATTAATTGAATGGCTACTGTTATAATACTCAAATTTGATTAGGATGTGTGAATTTTTATTGGAATCATTTATTGATATTAATTATTTCGATTGATTTATGTTCTATTGATTTTGCACTTGGAAATACAACTCAATAAAATTAAGTTAATTTTTATTAACCTGGGATTCAAACACAAGTATCTAAGGTGGACATAATAGAGCTTGATATTGATAGTGTGCTTGGATTAATTTTGTGATGAGTAATAACATCACATATATCCATGCACACATGCATACACAAACAATTTGTTAATAATTATAATATATTTTATGCATTGTGTTCCAAGTTATTGCTATTCTTTTTTCTTTTTTTTCTATTGTTATGAATATATTATTTATATTTATTTAGCTAGAATTTAAAATTTGAATGTCTTAGTTTATTGTTATCATTGTGTAAGTCCAAAATATATTGAGAATGTTCTTAATAATTAATTTATAATAAATAATGATTTTCTTTTAATGCATTTGCTTATTGACTAGGTCACAGTTTTGGATAAGAGAAAATTGACACTTGTGTACAAATTTTCATGGGTTGCTATAAGTTGTTAACATCAAAGTAGGACTACTTGTATTGGTTAATGATTTTTTTTTTTTTTTGTGATTTGAGAAATGTTTTTAATCTTTGCATATGTCCAAAGGAGGTGAGTTATGTTTGGGTTGAAAGTTAAGAATGAATGGAGTTATTGAAGAATGTATTGGGTGAAGGGATTAGTTTGTCCAAAGGGGACAATTTTCTAAACTTTGTGTGTGCTCATGGATTAACCCATATGAGGTGTTAACCTAGGTTGTAACCTTGGTTTTTGCATTTTTCCCAAAAGGAAATTTGTAATTATACTAGCCTTACATTGACAGATTGTTTCATTTTGGGCTACATATTGTCTTATAATATTTTTCTACTACATTCCTATTTTGACTTAATAGTGAACATTTTGTGAAAAACTGTTCTACTTCTATTAAGATTTTGAATGAATCAAACAACAACAAATGAAAGCAAGATCTGGAATTCTCTTAGAAAATTTGTGATCTTGATTTACCTTTATGCAAAGATAAGCTTGTGATTAATGTGTATAGCATACTTGAACAAAAGAAGATTTTGGCTAAATCGGAGAGGTCTGATATGTTGAGTCTAATCACCATGAAGAGGACCATCTCTAAACATCTTTTGAGTAGTCTGCCAAAGAAAGTGACAATTAAAGAGTTCTTCACCCCTCTAGGAGAAAGGTACCAAGTATTTGACAATACTGAGTTTGGATGTTTGATGAAACAATTGATAGAATGAGATATGATAACAGTAAAGAGTTTAAGGGAATTCATTATGATGATTCACATCTAAACCAACATAAATTTTCACCAAATTGACCTTAATAAAAAATTCATTGTTGAACATGCTTTAAACTTCCTACAAGATAATTTCACACAAATTAAAACTTCCCACACTACCATTGGTGTGAGACATAGACTATGAATAACCTTATTACCATGTGTGTCATTGGGGAAGAGAAACTCAAGAAAGAAAAAAATTGTATAGCCCTATTATCTATCCATGACAAATTCACTTCAAAAAAGGACACTAGACAAATACTAAAAGTGCATGTAATACTTTTTTTTTATAGATAATAAGGTTTAGGGAAACTAGGTAAGGGTTGACACCATAGTGAAGGAGCTCCGAGGCTAACTATAATTAAGAAGGGTATTTGGTGCTTATAGTGTAAGGAGAAAGGGCATAAGAAAATTGATTCTAAATAGTTCAAGACTTGGCTAGAGAACAAGAAGAAATTAATAGGTAATCACTTAGCTTTTGTTTATCTTGAGTCTAATTTAGTTTATGTCCTTGCATATTCTTGGTGGCTTGATAGTGGTTCCACAACCCATATGGTCCTGTCTTTACAAGGGTTCAAAAAATTAAAGGAGCGTAGACTAAGGGAAAGCAAACTAAGGGTAGGAAATGATCTCAAAGTCTTTATAGAGAAAGTGGGAGACATAAACCTAGTTTTAACTTGTAAATTTGTATCAATTTTGAAGGATAATTTTTATGCGTAGCAGTGGCAAAGTGAATTAATTGTTTTGATTGTTTTTATGTTTTAAATTTTTGCATTCCCCAAAATTTAAGCGTAGTTATAATAATACCATTTAAGATGTTACATTTAGTGGTATTAGAGCAAGTTAAACCATTTTTGCCTATGTGTTATGTGTCTTCTATGTTTCTTATGTGTGCTTTGTGAAATTGTTTGGCATTATTTGAAATATGTCAAGTTATTCTAGTGGTTCATTATGCCACAAACCTAGTTGTGTTATCATGAACTATTGAGACTAGTCACCTTAATACTTTATCCAATGTGAGTAAGGCATATGGAAAGCAAAAATTAAGTCCAAGGGTAGTCACCCTTGAATCCGCAAATAGCAAACCCACCTAATCAACATAACTCTAAGTATTTGTTTCCTAACTAATAAGCTCTTTGGTTGTTTGTGTGTACTAGGAGTAGAACTTTCCTTTCCATGACATGTGAGGATATGGAGTTTCCTTGAATGCATATGTATATATATATATAGAGAGAGAGATTGTTATTATGTATATCCTTGATTGGCGTGATGGTTCTTAAGTGGGAAGGATATTGCATTTTCTGTGGTTTGTTTTTAAGCCAACTAGTTATGTTGTGTTGTATTAAGTAACTTTCATTTGTTGTTTTTCTTACTTGTATACTTTCTAGTTTTCAAGTGTTTAGTAAAAGAGAGTGGAGTGTATGTTCATGCCTTGGGAGTAAAATTAGAATGAAGTTGACTTAAGATAAAGAAATGGCGACCCAAGTTTTTTTGGTGGCCTAGAACTTGTAAAGGGATGTATCATCTTATGCAACTCGATGCAATAACAAACATTATTGATAGGAAATCCTCGTTAAGTATCCTAAATAAGAGATTGATAAAGACAATGAGAAACTTCAACCTAGGAGTAATCAAAGTGATGAAGGAATATAACTACATAGAAAAAGAAAATCAAGGAAGTTGCATCAAAGAAACACCTATAGAAATAGATTTCAAAGTGTCATATATCTATTAAAAATAGATGTCAAAGTTTAAGGATAAATAAAGAAAATAAACAAACATAATTATTTTATAAAATTCTACATATACAAGTATGAATTATAATATTTTTATAATATATTTTATATTATTTTTATTCGTAGAAGTTAAAGACAAGTATTAAGAAATTTGTAACAATTTATACATCATATTCAATCAACTGAATTACATCACTTGATAAATTTTGTATAAGTATATTAGTATAGTTTGAAGAATCATAAGATTTTCAAATTAAAATTAAAATTCAATTCAATTTAATAAAAAATTATTATTATTTTTAATTTGATCACTTTTTATTTATCCAAAATTTCTGTCTATATTAAAATAGATTGATTCATAAATTAATATCCCTATTATTTTAGGCCTAAAAGGTAAAAGGGAAAAAAAAAATCCATTTGTAAAATGTAAACAGTCTTGAATTTTAGTATGGTTGACCTAACTCCTTTTAGGTTCTTTTCTCCTTTTTAGGAAAGTTAAGTTGAACACATTTTTTTTTTAAACTAAAAAATTTAAACACCATATTTATTTTATAAAAGCAAATGAAAATAAGTAGTTTTCAAAAAAAAAAAGAAAAGAAAAGAAAAGAAAAGTTATGTGAAGAAAGTTTTTTTTTTAAAAAAAAAAAAAACTCGCTTCTTTTCTTGTTCTTTGCAAACTTTAACTTAAAAAATAATTTCTCGATAATAATAAGTTAAACCAAACGTACACATACCCTTAGTCTATTGATAACATAGCTACAGATATCATGTTATTACTTACTGGTATGTTCTTTTCTTAAATAATTATATTTTTCATATTCTTAAGAAAAATTATATTTGTTTAAAAATAAATTTATCCAAGCACATATTACTAATAAAAATAATTTTCTGTGAGAAAGAAATTAAAAACGTTTGTTAGAAAATTATAAATTTAACGCGAATTCGAAATAACTATAAAAAATATTTTTTAGTCATTTTTTGTCAGTAAAAAATTGATTTTTTTTTTCTTTCTGAAATAAAACTAATACTGTATAATTGAAAAATAAGACCGGACAGACTGGTTCAATCAGATAGCAAATGAATTAATAAGGGGCTCATTTCGTTTAACCTAAAAAACTAATTGATTCTAAAACTGATTAGAATCAACCGATCAACCAGTCCAAAATTAGCGATAAAAAAACTAATTTATTTCAAATTCGAACCTTTTAGTTTTTTCTTAATTTTTTATTGAGCCAAAAATACTTCTTATTTAAATAAAATATATCATATGATAATTTTATTTTAATTAAGAATTTTACTCAATTTATTTTTATTAGTTTACATTAATTATATAATATTAAAATTTATTTCATTATCGATTGAACTATAATTTAATTATGATCCGATACAATTTCCAATACAAAGGCTGATCCGATATTTAGATCTTTAACTTAACATTCACTTCATCGGATATTAATTAGAGGTGTGAGATTGTAATTTGCAAGCAATACACCTGAAATGCAGAATAAATTATAAAAACCATTCAATAAAAGAGAGGAGCGAAGAATAAACAAATAAACTATAGATATGGCAATGTAAACGAACAAAGATTAGTTTCATTTCACTGGCTTTAACAATTGACAAGAGCTTCATATCTTAGGTCACCGGAAAGGGATTTTTGCGTTTATCAATTTTTTTCCTTTAACATTTGCAAAATTCTTTTGCATTGACAATCCTCTAAACAAGAAAAATGTATAGAAAGCCTGAGAGTAACATAGGCATAGAAATCAAAACACCCTTGTTCAATATTCCAGCTCTATGTGGTTCTTCTTCGATGATTGTCTCTAAATTGGAGCAACGTGATGATCTCTTATAATATGATTGCAAAAGGCTTGGTGCAACTTCACCCCAATTGTGAATGGACCTCACGTTGTTCACCATTGGTGATTGAAACTTGAGCAAAGTCCTTTGCTCTTGAGAAGAATGTAATTAATAAGGATCCTTTGAAGAATGATTCTATTGGAAATAGAGGGAAAAAGTTAAATGTTATTGAAGGCACAAGCGATTGATTGAGGAATAGGACACGAGAGACGAATTTTATGTAGGGTTGCAAAGAATCTATGGTTTGGAGCAGAAAAAGAGGACTTAACAAGGGAAATACAGCATTTTAGGGACTAAAGTTTCAATGGTTGATATAAATTCTCGGTAAAAGGGTATTTTTAATACATCTTCTACGAATATTCCGTTTTGGTTGTTACATTCAAGATGCTTGCTTTACCGACAAAATGCATACAAATAATGTTTGTTTTACTATTATAGTACTGTTTAACACATGATTTCTTTCTAACCTTTTTTTTTTTATATACAAGTTTTATTAAGGATAAAAATTCAGGAATTATATGGCATAGGTTATATGTAAGATATTTAATATACCTGCGAGAAATATAAAATGAAAAAAAAAAACTTAATGTGCATTTTGAACTGGAAGTACGTAGTATGGACATTCTTAAAAAAATATTATTTTTTAATGTTTTTTTCATTTTTTATTTTAGAGGCAAACGACAAGGCACAACAATGAAGACATGTATAGAAGAATAAGAAGAGTAGAATTGGTGAAACCTACCTAAAAATTTCTTTGAATATTCGACTTCAGTTTTATCAATTTTTTTTTTTTACTTTGATTCAAATCACGAGTAACTTATTCTATTAGTGGGACTTCATATTACAATCATGAAATTTTTTTTTTTTTTTTGTTAAACTAGTAGTGTTTTAACTTTTAACTTAGACAGCAATGAGATTACTCAAAAATAACTTATTATCATTTGAATATGAATTTGTTTCACTATACACATTACATAAAAAACTTTCAATATTGATTATTTTGGCTTTAAACATCAATTTTGAATCGATGTTATAGCGGCAAACATTGAAAGTGGACAACTTTCAACGTTGATTCTTGAATCGATGTTGAAATACATATAACAACATCAATTAAGTGCATAATTGATGTTGAAGGATGCCCAAATAGTAAATTTTTACATTGAAACTACATTCTAATCAATGTAAGAAACTAGAAGTGGTTTGAAAAAATTGAAAATAGTTGTAATTTGCAAGTAAATATTGAAGCCATAAGACGTATTCAACTACATATATAGATAAACAAAAGTTTCAACTGAAATCCAACAATTAACTGTAACGCCCCTTTTTTATCCATTTTAATTCGAGAAAATCTTTCTAGTTACTTTATTTTAGGTAAATTTTAAAACTTAATTCACCAGGAGTTACAATTTGAAAGAAACCTAAATATCGTCATCATATCCAAGCAACTTGAATTTAATTATAACATACATAATTGAACATATATGTAGAGATCAGATAGAATTGAAAATATTACATTCCTCAAAGTATATGACTAGTATATTACACAAAAGATAAAGTCTAAGATAATCAACAACATATAATTTTGTCCAAAAGTTTCTAATCAGAATACTCAGAAGGATCTCCTTCCTCTGAGGATTCCTCTCCTCTTTCTTGACCATTTACTAGGACTAAACCTGTAGAAGAGTTTTGACGTGGAGGGGGTTAAGCGCGTCGAGGAGCTATAGGAATGTCTGGCGGAACTCTAATATACCTTGGTGGCGGGGTCTATATGAGGAGAACGGGGATATCTATATAGTAGAACTGCCACATGACTATGACGTTTGGGGACTTAAAAGCAAATCTTACATATCCCATGAAGGTTTCTTCTCCACTTGTTAGGTCATAAGTTCATTGGTCCTCTAAAGGTATGATCGTCATGTGGAATAGGGGATGAAACTCATTTCCCATCTATATCTAAAATATTGGGAGTTGTAGGAATGAGTCATCCATCCTTAATCATACACATGCAAGTACACATTATTGCTAGTTATCGTATGCTCTCATCCCACCGAAATGTGCCTAATTAGGACTTCTACTTGGTTAGGGTCCTTCATAGCCTCCAATGTTACTATCTCCGGGAGGACTTACATGAGCCTATCAACAATAATCCAAGTTTACATATTGGGTTGACGATTAAGAGTACATATCCTGTCTGGTACTTGGTCTAAGATACTCTCAACAAAAATCTTGGTAATGTTCCGCTTTGTTGGGGATGCCAAGTTGGTCTCGTGACACCCTCTTTACTTTGAGTGGTTCACAACTTGGCACCTTATCTATCCCCTAGGATTCACCAGAGCTTGCGTACATTCCTCAAGTACCTTCTGTGGTCAACCTATGCAATCTTCATTCTTATTTCTCACTTGTTCGGGATTTTGACTCATCCTATCCTTTTCTTCTCCAATCATTAAGCTTTCTTTAGTACTGATGTCAATCTCAACAACATAGTTTTGTACTCTCTCCCTTCTATTCTCACTTTAACTGACCAACCCAAGTTTACTCAGCTTTTGTCTGAATAATTTCCTAGTTCATCTTTTATCCTAGGGTTGTCTATATGATTTACTGTTTATTTGAGACAATTATAATCATCTTACAGATTTTTCTACTATCAGTATAGGAGGTAAATTATCATCATTTAATATAGAAATATTTAAAATCAAAGCTAAACAAAGTTACAAATAATATATCAAAGATCATAACTTGAAAAACAAGAAAGAGCAAAACTATTTTTTTTCTAATATTATTATCTTTATTTTTTTTTCTTCTTTTCTTTCTTTCATTCTTTTCTTTCATAACCATATATCTATATAATTACCATCCTAACTCAGTTTATTAGAGTTAACATTTAAAATAAAAATTATTTATTATTTATTTTATTTTTTCTATTCACATCTCCTTATTTACTAGTCACACCCCATGTTTGATTTACTCTTTACACCCTTGCCTCACTAAACTCACCCCCCTTTTCTTTCCTATTCACACCCTACATTTACTAACCTTACCCCTTGTCTTCTTCTTCTAACTCTTTCTTCTTCCTTTGCCTCTTTGCTCACTCTCATCGTCTCTCCCTCTTTCTCTTTCTCACTGATTCCTATCTCCCCCTCCATCCAATTTTCTACTTCTTCCTTTCCTTCACTCTCTCCCTAACCTATGAACCTTCCAGCAAGCAGAACAAACAATTTTATCTACCTTCAATTTTGAGTTCACCGTTAGCTTTGATTTCACTTAATTCGAACTAATTCTTATCGTAAAACAGTTATTTACCTCCGTCACTATGTTTAGACAAGACCTCGACTCAGAAATGCATTGAAAAATTTAAGGATTGCAGGTCAACAACCATGGTGGTGATAGAAAGCTTCTCATTTGATTTTACTCAATTTGTCACTAATTTGACCGACTTAGTACTTAATTATGTGTGGAAACTATTCAGTAATGATTCTATGAAATTAAAACAAAGAATAAATGACTCCTCCTACCTTAAATTCATTTTTTCGACGAGGTTCTGATAACTCTGAAGACGTTCCAGTAACTAAGAAAAAACATGATTTCTTGGTCTTTTCTCCTACTTTCTTTAGTAGAAACAAAGCCGAGATTGGACCAAAAGTGCCTAAGAAGAGAATTGAAGGAAAAGATCTGGGACTCACATTCAATTTGATTGAAAGTTGTTTTGTTTCCTTCTTCCTTTTTCACGTGAGAATGGTCGTATATATATACTGCGTTTTGTCATCCTATTTAGGCATATTTTAATCAAGGTTACAAGCGTAGAGAGGTGATGCAGGGCATGGGCACACAACTTGCTTAGAGGGAGTTTCAGAGGTTAGAAGCTCAAAAATGAAGACCTTCGTAAGCTACTTCAATGGCGTCATAATGTTTTGGAATTCAATTATATGGTTTTTATTTTGTTAAATTCGTAACAATGGGCCTAACAGTCAAATAACAATCCTTGCTTCCTATTCACTCTCACCACCTCCAAGTCACGCTCTTCGAACCTGTCCCCCACGTTTTTCTTACTTCGCTTTTATTTTTCTCAATCTATGTTCTTTGTATTACTTTTTTATATTTTCCTGAGTCTTATAAAACGTTTGGGACACCCGACCTAGCTGGCCAGTGCGTTTTCTTCCTTTCCCTGGTCTTGGGTTCGAATCCTAGCCAGGATTTTTTCTGATTTCCTTTCTTTTACTATTTTCGTTTATTTTCCTTTTATATTTGCAAAGTTATTATTTTAATTTCTAAAATTTCTATAAATCCTTCTACATTTTTCTCTTTCTATTCTTATATTTTCCTTCATCAAAATATTTATTTATTTTGATAAATCTATTTATTTCCCTCATTGATATATTTATATTTATTTAATTAAAGAAAATTCATTTCTTACTTCTAAATTCTGTTTTATATTTTTATTCTTTCATCCCTATTCTTTTTCTCTTATTTTAAAAATTTCCTATATCTTATTTTTTTAATTTTATATTTTAAAAAATCAAAATATTCTTATTTATAGATTTAAATCTATTATTTTTCTATTTATCTAAACTATTTTACTCAAAAATCCTTCTTCTTAATTTATAATTTCTTCTCACAACATTATTTCTTGAGTAATATTTTCTCAAAAACTTAAAATTCTAAACTTTCAATTGAACTACACTAAAATATTTCTAAAGTAAAAGACAAAGTTTTAATTCATGGCTATT
>JAMLFT010004545.1:0-19326 GCA_026544285.1 Pachyrhizus erosus | reverse complement strand
ATATAGTAATATTTTTTATCTATTTCTTTTTTTACATTATTTATTACGTGTCATGGTGATAAAAAAATATTATATAAATTATTATATGTATATATATATCACATCACATATATTAAATTAGATATTTTTATAAATCATTCTCACATTTTTCTTATATCAACTTATGTTGCAACCAATAATAATAAGATAAATTCCTTCTAATGATAGAAATTATTAAAGTGAAAATTACATCTTTCAACCAAATTTAATAACAACCAAGATTGTTGGATTGTTTAATTGTTAAATATCCAGGTATACAATGTTTAATTGCAATCCACATTTTGTCAAAAAAAAAAAAAAACTGCAATACACACATTAAAATATTAAATTATTTAAATCTTTATAATAAAAAGATGTGGTTAAAAGAGACATTTTACTAAAAATATTAGTCAGTTATCGAACAGATCAACAAGCCTCTATTTGATAGCACAAACTTGAATTAAAGAGGAAAAGAGCAGTAACAAAGTAAAGGGATCTTGAGATTCATGTACTGCTTGGTGTTGAAGAAGTATGAATAAATGAAAAAAAAAAAAAAACAATAGGAAAGGGACACAATTTTTAATTTCATCACAAAAGCAAACATAATGTGAAAAATGGTGTGTAAGGCTTGATTTTGCAAGGGTTTTAAAGTCTGGCTAGTGCATATATAATAACATTTATACAAAACTTGGTTTTGTGGGAATTTTAAACTAGTTAACAAAAATAAATTCCATCATAATCAATTATATTTTGCAGCATAATCTATTATGGACAATATTTAGGATGAACCATGACTATAGATGATTTACGGTGGTCAAATCAACGTGCACTGTTAAATTTAATATTTTAGAATTCATTAGTTAAAATGATTGACTTGCTATCATGGGTATAATTTATTATAATTAATATATAATTAAATTGATAATATTATTTTTCCCATTTTGTCCCTTGGTGTCTATTTTACTCATTTATCCTTTGAAGTAAAAGTAATGTCCATCTGCTCATAATATAGTTTGCATCACCGTTTTAACGTTGGATTGTTAGAAGTTAAGAACGGTTATTTACAATCCTAACCGTTGGAGGCCCACAGAAAGTTAAATCATTGGACCCAACAATTAAATAAGGTACTCCAAAAATTCATTTGAATTCTATCGTTAGAGTTGTTCTTACTACTTACGTTAAATCAAAAGCATTAATGTATTTTATTTTATTTACCTATTTCTTTTTTCTTCGTCTATCTACTTTCTTTACATCTATTTCTTTTCCTCGAAACCAAAGACACGGATTTCTTCACACCTACAAACATAGTAAAAAAAAAACTTAAAACCGAAAATAAGACAAGCTTGGAATTACACGTGTTAATGTTACCTTGTTATTGTTGTTAGATTAGATCTACTTTGGACTTTGGTTCCGTTTCTCAGGTTGCTCTTCTTTATCTGATACCTATCTAAACCCGAAACCCTTAACCAACGACTTTGACTTGAGAAATTAAATAGGGAGGAAAGGAGTGAAGAACGATGCAAGGTGTTAAATTGGAGGACAGATGGGGATATCAGGTTGCAACTTCTTCTCAAGCCTGTGTTTCAGCCATCAACTCCTACTACCATCAGGTATCACATTTCACATCAATTCATCTCTCTCTCTCTCTCAACACACACACTTTTTTTATCTTGATTTTGATTTTTTGTCTCTGTTGAAACTCTTTGATATCAATACTCAAATGGGGTGGGTCTCTTCTCAATGAAGGTTCTCATATATGGTAGAGAGAGGTCTGTGATTCTGGAAGCAGTGGCACATGACAAACACTGTGTCTTGGCCAACATCTTGGCAGCACAGTTCCTTTTCTCATCTGGTTCTTCTCGTGCTCTCACTTGCCTTGATGCCGCTAAGTCCCACCTTGTACCCTCTTATCTACTTTCTACTATTGCTATTTTTTTTTTTCTCTCTCTCCACCAAAAACAAAAAGCATAAAACAAAAAAAATTCCTTTGATTCATGACTAGAGTTCTGTTGTTACAGGAACATGCCACCTTGTATGAGAAACTAGTTTTCGATGCCATCAGTTATTTGGTATCCGAAGATAGAGACGATGATGTAGCTGTTGAAATGCATTCTAAGGTGAGTGACTCAGTGGGTCCCTTTGAGTAATATACAAGTCTCATCAGGTTGAGGACAAATTTGAAGTAAAAAGATTACATTGGGGAAACCTAGTTGATGTCAAAATTTGTCGTTGAATTTTAGTGTATGTATATATTTGTGGATGATTAAACTGATGACACTCATATCTTTTGAGGACCAAAATAAGTACAAGTATTTACTCAATATTCAAGAATATAATTTCACTGTGAACATTGCTTTGCAGCTTATTTATTTATTAAAATGGATCTCCGGAGATTTTCATCCTCGAGTGTAAAATTCATTCTTTGTTAACTTCAGATTGATAAGTGGATTGCTGAAAGTAAAATTGTATGGAAAATTATATTGATAAGCATTACTATAGGATGATGCTCCAAGGTGGTAGTGTGAGACAGCCTTACTTTGGTTGGCAACTGCTGTTTATCAGTCGGAGCCAGCTACGTGCTTGTAAGGATACTCTAACAGTTAAGTTAGTTCTAGAGTTAAATGGGGATAGAATGTAGGTAGAGAAGTAAACATGCCTATGGTATCTGATACAGTATCCCTTACTCTTAGTGTGTTCTTATATAGGGGGTGCACCCCCTAGGGCATTGGATCCAGTAGGGACCTTCTAGTCCAGATTAGTTTTCTGATAGTTTCTTTACAAAAAGGCTCCAAAACATCATTGAAACTCCAATAGACTTATTTTGTACATTTAAGTGAAAGATCTATAAACAATTGTCCATATAGAATCTCAGGTTTTCCCTGCATCTTTAAGTATGCTGTCCTCCATATTGATTTTTTCTTGTTCTTTAAACTCTAGCTGAGTTGTTAATTATTTCATGCAAATGCCAACATTGGTTCATGCTGTAGATGCAATGTTAAAATAATTCTAAGTCCTTACAAGTTACAAATTTAGTGGCAACAGCTGATGAATATTTTGGTATCAACTGCATAACTTGCATACTAGAGAATAGGAAAGAATTCTAAACCAAAAGTATATCCTAGAAAGAATTAAGTTAAGGGAATACAAATAAAATGCTGGTTTTAAAAATTTTGATGCCTTTAACCAAGCAGAATGATGTCATTTGATCCATGTAACCAACCTCACCTAGTGGGATAAGGTGGTGGTTGTTGTTTTAACAGGACACTTTGATCCTTTTTTTAAGATGTAACTGAATTTTGAAAAAGGTTAGATGATCTTTTGCATATTGTTACTTAGAAAGTTCTATCTGTAGAGGGGAGGGTACTTCAGAGTGCAGACATGTTTACCAAATGTAGATGCCAGCACCATGCATTGAGATTCATCTTATTTGCTACACATTCTCTTGATTAATGCAACTTGTTTTTGTTTTGAAGCTTCTAAAAGAGTTCCCAAGAGATCTGGTTTCTCTAAAGAGAGCACAAGTCTTATGCTTCTACATGGGTGTGCCTGATCTTTCTTTATCTCTTATCCAACAGGTTCCTTCTAAATAAAAAATTTTCTGTTTCATTTCTGCTGTAATTGGTTTGAGGAAATAAATGTTTTCTTTTCCTATAAAAGAAGGTACAGTTTTATCACTAAAATATTTTTGTATCTTGTATATTGTTTAAAGAAGTTGCCAAAATGTTAATGTAATAGATTTTTCTTTTACTTCTATAATGGAGGAGTAAAAAGTTTGCAAATCCCAAGCCCACTAAATTGGAATGTAGAAAAGTTGAGTGTTACTCAGAATTTACTTCCATTATTTTTGCTTCCTTTGTTTGGATTGCCTAAAAAAGTTAAGATAAGACTGGGAGTTAGAAGCCCTCCACAGCCGAAATTTGTATTTTTGTTAGCCATAAGAATATATAATCAACTCTAGTTCCTAACCCAAAACTCTATTGATTTGACATTTTTAAAGGGGAAAATGTGTGATGTTGACTTTTATTTTTTTATTGAACACAATTTTGTCATGCAAATTTCAAACTTGTACCAAACCCAGAATTAGGGACATCATATTATATGATTGTAATCCACTCTTATCCTATCCTGATCTCTTATTTTTGCCATCCAAACAAAATGTAACTTGCTTCTTTATATTATTTTTCCATTGAAGGATAGTTTGAGTGGCTTGCTTCTTTATTATTATTGATGTAAAGTGAGTACCTTATACTTCTAAGTTTTACAGGTTCTGCCTCACAATGAAGGAGAAAATTACATATATGGCATGCTTGCTTTTCCTTTGTTGGAGCTTGGACAGATGGAGGAAGCTGAGGAAGCTGCCAGAAGGGGATTTGAAATCAATAAACAAGACAGCTGGTCACAGCATGCTGTAGGTCAATGTAATTGTTAAATATGGGAATATTCACTCTACCTCAGAGTAGTATTTATTACTATCTTTCAAGTTGTTTAGTTAACAACTAAGATTTTGAATAAACTTCCACCTGTTGTTTCTGCATACATTAGAGTACAATTTAATGTCTTAGAAGCTCCTTGTATTTCGTACAAGTCCAAAAAGGAAAGCAGTAATAGGTTTGTAGAAACATCAAGCAATTAACCATTGATAGGGGAGATTGTCTCAAGCTTTAGTTTTAGGCATAATGAAGTCACAAGTTATGAACATATTTCTGTCAAATTTCTGAATAAGTTGTAACAAGAATTATTCATAAATTATGACCTAAACAATTAGTGTAATAATTGAATTTTGTTCTACAGTTATGCCATGTTCTTCAGTATAAGTGCTATTTTAGAGAAGCTATAAAGTTCATGGAAGAATGTTCATCATCATGGGATTCTTCTTCATCTTTTATGTAAGTATTTGATTCATTTAGCCATGGCTTTGTCTAGCTTTCTATTAGCCAGCTACAGAATTTTCATTCTTTCAGGTTGACACACAATTGGTGGCATGTAGCACTTTGTTACTTAGAAGGTAATGCTCCGAGGCAAAGAGTGCTAGAGGTATATGACAATTATATATGGAAGGAGCTAGACAAAAGTGATTCTATGAGTGCAGAGGTATGCAATTTCATAGGCTTTGTCTTTACCAGTAGTTTCTCACTTTCTTCCTTTTGTCACAAGTTCTAATCTTCTGAATACAGGTTTACTTAAATGCTGCGGGCCTGCTTTTGCGGCTGTATGTACGTGGTGAATTGGATATCTTTGGTGATCGTCTCAAGTTGCTTGCAGAATGCCTAACTAATGAAGTAAGTTCACCCTACATGTTATATGAATCAAGGAAATGGTAATATTGTATGACACTACTTCAATATGCAGCTCGAATATTGATCTAAGTGTTGAATTCTGGTACACTGTCGTTAGGTTGATACTTGTATGTGTTCTCTTCTGATGTATTAAAACTTAAATCCAGATTGGACAATAAACTGGTGATACTTCCACTTCACAGTTTAAACGAAAAAGAAAGTACACAAAAAATGAAAATTGAATGCAAAGTACACAGTTACCAAACAAGATCATGTTGTAAAAACTTTTTCATTTGTGTATATTTCTTGTGCATTTCATGGGTGTATATTAAATGTTCAGGCAAACTGGTATATAGAGTGGCACTTTGATGTCTTGATAGTGTGGACTTTGGCAAAGACTGGAGAAATTTCTAAAACAGAAGATCTTCTAAAGGGCTTAAAAAACAGGTGGAAGTGTTATATTTAGCATAAAATGACTGAGATACAATGTTGCATGAATTGTGATATATTCATGTTATCTTGCTGTAGGCTTTTGAGGATGACTAAAAAGAAGCAACAACAAATGCAGAGAGGAATGATGGTATGATTCAGTAGCTGCTTCCTTGAATATATGAAAATGTCTTTAGATAGTATGTCTAGTTCATAGCTCAAATTCTTTATTCCGTGGTGTACGTGATAGCCATACTTTGTTGCACTTGTTTTATCACAAGCAATTATTTTTGTCACATACAACCTTAACCTGTAAGTTACAGGAAGGAAATTCATCGCTTAAAAGAGTCACACGCAGAAGTAGGGATATTGAACAGATTGATAGATTCTAGGTTGGACATTGTGGCTCTATTTGGTTCAAAAAAATAACTGTTGGATTTGATTAGCAAATAAACCATTACAGAGTTTATGTTCTGTTTTGAAGCATTTAGGAATATAGTAAATGTCAAACGCTGAAGTGTATAACACTATCTCTTCACATGCTTGATTCATTGTTTACATTTTTGCGAAGTTAAAAAAATTTGAGATATGTTGTGTGTGGCCTAACAGTAGTTTGTCTTGCTCATACTTAGGTGATTCAAGCAGATTATTTCCCAGCAATAAATAACTACTTTAAAGACCTATGCGACTGCATACTTTTCTACTTATGTTGCCTATAATAGTGTTCTCATTAGCATGCTATGCTTTATTCATTCAGACGAACTAAATTTTTTTCTTAGTTTACATTCTTCCCTCCATTTCTCTTGTTTTAACTTAGCTTGCAGAAGCACTTTATGCGTACGGAAGAGGTGACGACAAACATGGACTGGAATTACTTGATCCAGATTTTGATGCCACCGATTATAAGGTTGTACCAATCAAACCATTTTTCTGTACTGTGGTCTCACTTTTGTTGATTTTGGAACTTACAATATCAATTACATTGTGTAAAAGATCATTGGGGCATCTGATGAACAAGTCGACGTATTCAATGAAGTTTGGTATAACATGTTGCTGAATACTGGAAAAGCGTTGAAGGGTAAACTCTGTACTTGTCTTTAACGTTCAAATTCACGAATTATCTCTAACTATAATGATGAATTTTATCACAGCAATCCAAGTGTTAGAGAAGCAAATCAAGAAGAGAGATGGCGTCCCCTACTTGTGGCGTCTACTAGTACGTGGTGCTTTGTCCTTGAGCATTTTAATTATGGTTTTAGAGAATAATCAATCAAACGGAGTTAACTTCTTACTAATTACAATTATTATTGCTTCATATTTTATCAGGAGAGGGGATACAAACTAGCTAACAAGCCAGAAGAAAGAATTGCAAACGAGAAAGCCACGGCTTTGGAGAATTGTTATTTTAATTAAGGGAAAATAGTCATAGAATCAAATCATGCCTGGTTCTTCTAGAATGTGTACATGTTACCATTGCAAAATCCAATCCTTCACTGGGTAAAATAGCATACAAAATAAGTGTAACGAAATTAATAAAAAATAAGGATTCCCTTTATCCCTTCCGTCACAAATGTGTTAAGGTTGCCGTCTCAAAAGACACTATTAGACTGTCGCCACACAAACTTTTTAAGTGACTATATTATAGTGTAAATGGATATAATACAATCATTTCTACCCTACAAAATCATGGTAGTAATAAGAAAAAATAAAAGTGACAATTCGTTACTTAGCTTTATCATGAGAATTTAGTTGATTCTTTTTGTTTTTTTTTTTTTTTCATTTTGAAACTATACCAAACACAACATGCACATTAGGGAAAACGTGGGTTTCTACAATGCAACATTTTTCGAAACACGTCCTAAATGATTGTGTTTGGTTACATCAAACAAGATGGACGGGCATCTGATCAAAGGCAACAATACTAGTATTGACATCACTTTTGTAAATTGGATGCGGAAATCCGATAATGAATGCATTTGGGATTGTATATGGAGTCACGGGTTGTGAAATATCGCATTGATTAAGGTTGTAGTGAAAACAAAAGGTGGGGCATGGCCTCATGGGCGGTGTCATCAACTGTCTAATATCGAAACGCTAATCACGGAAAAGATGCGGAAGAGGAGTCATTTTTACGTTGACGTCGTCGTCAAAAAAGCTTCTTAGAAGACTTTTTAACCAACTAAACCAATATAGAAGCTCCACAACAGACTTGGTGAAAGCATTCCAAACGCCAATCAACCTCTTTTGCTTAAAACAAAAGCCCCTCTATCATAATTAATAAGAAAACAAAAAAAAAAAAAAAAAGAGTGGGAAAACTAAATAACTTATCCTATAATTGAAAATGGAAAAATGTACTTTGCAAAAGAGTTATACAAGATATGGTATATTTACCGAGAGATATCTGAGGTACCAATAAGTAAGCTCGATTTAGGTAGGCTCCCACTCCCACTACCGATTTAAAACCGACCGTACCGGTACGTGGTCACTGACACTTTCCCCCCCTTGACGTAACGTAACCATAGAATAGAATAAATATAAAAACCCTCGTGCGTGCAACTCCAACGTGGCATGCTAACCTCATAACAATTTCAAAAAAAAAAAAAAAAACTCATCATAGTTTCACTTGGCTTCAGTGGGGTCCAGTCAACGTTACCGTCCGACACAAGTGCACCCTCACAGTCAAACTCCACATGCTCACACGGCCCCATAATAAAAACTCATTCCCTCGCCGCCACCGTCCGGCTACGCACCCGCTTCAGCTCCTCCACCACCTCCCTAGCATCCGGTCTGTCGTCCTTATCCGCCGCCACACATCTGAACGCGAGCTCCGCCACTGCCGCCACGGCGTCTCCGTCGGCGCCGCTATTGAGAAACGGGTCAAGCACTTGATGCAACTGCCCCATCTGGATCCTTGACACAACCAAATCCGCAAGCGCCATTTCGCGCTTATCCCTACTCTGATCCACAGCTCTCAAACCCGAAATAAGCTCCAACAAGACGACCCCAAAACTGTACACGTCACTCTTCTCGGTTAACCGGAACGACCGGTGATAATCCGGGTCCAAATAGCCGGGCGTCCCTTGCGGCCCGGTCCAAACAAACCCGTTCGAAGACGACGTCGTATCCTGCATCACCAAAATCCTCGATAACCCAAAATCCCCCACTTTTATCCTCATATCCCTCTCCACGAAAATATTCGACGACGTTATGTCTCTATGAACAACCGGCGGGACCACCGAGAAGTGAAGATACTCCATCGCTAACGCCGTTTGCAAAGCGATGTCCAGCCTCACCTCCCACGTCAGCGAGCCCTTACGGTTGTGCAGGTGCTCCGCTAGGGTTCCGTTGGGGATGTAATCGTAGACCAGAAGAAGCCCCCTCGGGTCGCTGCAGTATCCGTGAAGCTTCACCAGGTTCGGGTGGTTTATTGAAGAGAGGATGAGAATCTCATTGCAGAACGACTTGGTGGAGAACGCGGCGGTGGCGTGATGGCGGTGGAGGTACTTCACCGCCGCGAGACGGCCGTCGCGGAGCTGCGCCAGGTAGACGGAGCCGAATCCTCCGTCACCGATTTTTCGCTTTGGATCGAAGTTGTTCGTGGAGGCGGACAAATCTTCGTAGGTGAAGACCGGAGGGAGGAGGCTGGCGGAACGGTGGTTGTGGAGGAAGAGCGTGTTGGGGTCTTGCTGCGTTGCCGATGAAGACTTTGACCTGCTGGAGCGGAGAATGGCGGTGGTGACTGAAATTAGAAGGAGCAAGGAGGTGAAGGCGATGATGATGCTGAAAATGGCCATTTTGTTGGGTTTGATTTTGCGAATCCATGGAGGGGAGAGTGTGGATTGGGAGCGGAAGCGGAAGCAGAGGAAGGGGTTGTTTGGGGAGGATGAATTGAAGCCGCAGAGGCCGTTGTTGGCGCGGCAGGTTGTGCAGTTGGTGAAGTAGGGGTCACGAGTTTGGTCCCAGTCGAGTTGGAGTCTGGTTTGGAGGAATTCATCGAGGAAGCCGAGGATGTCGGTTTGGCAGGATTGGTCGTTGTCGGAGGGGGAGTGGTGGGTGGATCTGCAGTCTTGGAAAAGGTGGGTGGGGTTTTTTATGAGGTGGCATTGAAAGGGGCAGTGGGAACAGTTGGGAAGGGAAGGGGGTGAGCAGGGGCGGAGGAAGGAGAGGCGGGAACACGTGGCGGCGGAGATGCTGAACGGGGTGGAGGAGAGGTTGATGGGGTGTGTGGGTATTGAATGGAAGTTGGGGCACTTGGTGTATGTGGGAGAGGTAGGGTGAGGGGATAGGGTTATGGAGGAGGTGTTGGAGTTGTAGGAGAGGATGTTGAAGGAGACGTTGTTGATGGAGATTTGGGAATGAAGGGTGGAGCAGGTTAGATGGAAGGAGGGGTGGCCACAACCTGGGGTGGAGGAGAATGGGAAGGGGGGGTTAGAGGGGAAGGGGGGGCAGGGGTGTGAGGTTGTGTTTGAGTTTAAAGAGCATGTTTGAGTGTTGCAAGGTGTGGAAAAGAGGTGGAGCGAGAGAAGAATGGTGATGAAGATGGAGGGAGACATGGATGTGGGAGAGAGGAAGTTGGTGGAGGAGTCATCAATGGTAGGGGTTTCTTTTGTTTGCCAGATGGGATCTGGTTTTGGGGGTGGAGGAGGAGGGAGGGAAGGAGAAGTGGGATGCCAGAGTTGCTACTACCAGCCTAGGTTCTAAGTTCTTGGAGTTGGGGAGAGAGAGAGGGTTTGAAACAAAAGAGGGTCACGTGCAGCAGTGCGACAAAAGACAAAATGGTCTTCTCAGAATTGTGTAGAGACCTTCCAAAATTCAATTTATTACACTTGCCCATCCTTATATTTGCTATTTATTTTAAGAACCCTCGTTATCATTTTGAGGTGTATCGTATGAAAGAAAAAGGGAGAAAAAGAAAATAAAATTATATATGATATAATGAGGAAAAAATAAAAAAATAATTCTGTGAAAAATAGAAAAGAAACTAAATATTTATTTAATATTTTCTTATTTAACATAAGCAAAATAGTTGAATCTTGTTAAATTATTGGTAAAATAATCATTATATGGTAAGTTGATAGATAGTTATGTAATTATAAATTTAATTTTTTATGAAAAAAATTTAAATTTTATTAAAAAAAAAAAAAAAAATTCATGTCTATGTATATATGAAATAATATTTATTAAGTGGTGTTAGTCTTTTAAATAAGTTTTAATATTCTGAAAATTTTGCCCTTAGCTCTTAATAAGATACTTTGATTTCATTCAAAAAATAATTGGTAAATAATTGTTTTATAAAAAAAATCTTCAAAATTATTAAAGAATTAAGCACATGCTTGGTATGTAATTGTTTTTTAATTTTCTTAATAAAAGTTATATCAAATATATACTTAATCACCTATTATTTTCACGTGTCCTTGCAAGTAATTAGATTGCTTTCAATCATATTATGTTTTTTTATTGTAAGTTAGGGTTCAAACATACTTTCCTTTTAATGATTTTTTTTTTTAAGTTTAGTTGTTTATTTTTAAATTTTATAAAAATAAGTTAATTTTTAAACAATATTTTATTATTAAATTTTCAAACATCGATACTGTTTGCTAGGTATATATTTTTCTTAAATTTGATCGCAGTGAAGATTACATTAGAATAAAAGAAGGATTAAAACTAAAATTTGTTTTATTTATGTATAATAATTAAACTTGATATTTGCGTTGCAACTATTTTGTGTTTTGGCACCAATTAAAACAAAATTCTGTAAAGAGTAAAGTGATGTGCGCCACTTCCGCTCGTGGGGCCTTCCTGCTGACCGCCGGAATTCATGTCTGGTTTTTTTAATTTTAACTTTGTTTATCTTCGAGGCAACTTCTTTTTTGTTGTCTTCTTAGTTTATAAATAAAAATAAGTTGGCTATTTCCAAATGTTACTTTCCAAAGTATTTTGGAAATGGACATATCGCAAACACCCCTTCTAACAGACATATAGTATTAATTGTCGATTGGTGAAATATATTTGGAAACTTAGTAATAACAATAATTGGTGTTAGACTTACAAAATTAGTTGTGAGAATGTTATATTCTTTGATGAATCTTTTTATAACTTTTCTATTACTTTATAAAAAGTAAAGATATTTACTGTCTTAGAAGGATAAAACATATTTTATACTCACTATATATATAAATAAAGTAGAAATTAGTCGGAGAATATTGGAGAAAAAAATAAAATTATTATATAATAAAATTAGTGATTATGTAATAATAGTATAAAATACTTTTACGTTGTTATTTAATCACAATTTATCATTAATATAATTTTAAAATAATTATTATAAAAGTCACCAAAACTTATTATATATGATAATTTGTGATAAAATAATAATGTAAACTTGTTTTATATTGTTAGTGTATAGGGTTTTTTTTCTTTTATATAATTATTTCCTCTCCAATGTTATTATAAGAAGAGATGTGTTATTTGGTGCGGATTGAAAATTACTAGTGTGAGATTTAAGATGAATATTATTTTGTTCTAACTATCATGGGAGGTTGATTGGGATAAGAAGAATTGTAGGGTTTGATAATGATGTTGAGATCATCAATAGAGGAAGCAATATCACCTATTGTTAGGGATACAATATAAAATGATTTGAATATGACTTTGAAAACAACTCTCGAAAAGAAAATCATGAGATAAAAAAAAGGAAGAAGACAACCTTGAAAACAATAAATTAAAAGAAGATTAGAATAAATAGTCGAAGCAGCTTGAGTTAAACCTGTAGACTATAAAGCAACCAAGCTAGAACACCTCCCATCGTAGGTGGACTTATGACGTAGTCATGGGTAAGGACCACTTTGTTAGCCACCTTTATTTTTCTTTGATATTATTGGACAAGGCCAACTTATCGCCTTAGATATTAATTGTTTCTTGTTGTGAATACAACCTACTCAGTCATATTCTTGTCACGCCACACCCACATAGATCTTTGAATCTCATATTCCTTGTCGTCTTCATCATCTTACCGACCAGGAGCTGACTCTAAGGTGACTAAGAGTCTATCCTATACTATTGCCTCTCTAATATCCCTTTTACTAATAGGATGTGTCTTTCCACTTGGACTTAATCCTCATACCCTGACCCTAGTTGGGACAAGAGGTTGGCAAGTAGCGTCGAGGCCGCTAGGGTTGAGTGATGAGGAGGAGGATGATGAGATCCTTACTAAGGGGGATCGCACATACTCGAGATGGATCCTACAACAAGAGGAGCAAGTTGGCTAGTTGAGTTCGAGGAAAAGGAGGATTATGAGGAGGACCCTCATGAGGTTACTTCATGGATCCTGTTAGTAGGATTCTTTTGACCTTTCCAACTCAGCAACCCACACCTGACGCAATGGACATATGTATAGGATTGGAGGCTATAAATGACTACTTTGAGTGCAGGTTTCCTTTTTTATATTTATGAGTAGACCTAAAATTTAAACCTTTTGTATGTATTCATTCATCTAGCATTTTTCTACCACATGGATTTTGGCTTATTATTGGGATGGTTGGGATACAATCCAAGGGTGTTAAATAGATATTTTTTTTCGTCCGATTCAAACTCTTTTATATAATTATATGTGTGCATTAATTTTTTTTTTTTACATTTCATATTTTCTAAGTGCATATGTATTGACGAGATTATAATATATACTCATTGCTTCTATTAACAAAATTAGTTTTAAGCATCATACTCCTCTTTTCCTCTTCCACACTAACAAATAATGACTTTTTAAAACTTTCCTCTGTTTTCAAATAGAAAAAAAAAAGTTTTTAACATTTTTTAAAAGTTTGTCCCTACTTCTTTCAGTTTTAAATATCTCATGAAATTAAATGAAATAAAAATATTTTAGAATTAGATAAAAAAAAAAGGTATTTAAATAAGTGTTGCAAAATACAATCTAGGACATTACATTATAAGCCAAGATGTGAACATAACTCCTATTCTATTGGCTATGTTAATGAAAATATGTTTGGTTAATGACTACTTATTATTTTATGTCTTTTTTCAATTTATCATATATCATACTTGATTTTTTTTATATGTCCAGAGGGGGAGAAAGTGTATGATGTTGTTAAACAGGATCAAAGTTATGAATTACATATCTAACTCAAGATCAAATTCAAAGAGCGATATAATTAAAGAATAAAAAAGAATCATATTAAATGTAGAATATCATGGAGTTTGACCATCATAAAAAAGGGGGAGAATATAAAGAAAAAATAAAGACCCCTTATTTTTATGTAATTTTAAGTCTCATTATTTTGATGATAAGGTTATAATTTGTAAATACCTCACTCTATGATGAACACTAATATAAAATATGTTAATTTTGTAAAATAATATATTAAATGATTTTCATTTTAAAAATTATATATAACAATCTATTAATGATAAATATGTTATTTTCTCATATTATCAAATTTATTGCTCACACATATCATTCATTAAAAATATATATAGTATAAAAGTTAACTATTGACGTAATCAATTTTGTAAAATACTATATTTAAATTATTTTTATTTTAAAAACTACATATAGTATATTGTTGAGGATAAATATGTTCTTTTCTCATATTTTAAAATTTATTACAAATTATGTTAGTTTTAAATTATTTAAATAATGATATTTTAAAAATTTATTAACTTCACAAAAACATTAAGTTAAATAAAAAAAATTATTTCATCAACTTATAAGTTACTTTTAACTTTACTAAATACATATATAGGTTTATATTAATTCCATTAATAAATTTTTTGGAGGAGGGGAGGGGGAAAACAAAATCATACTTAAAATCAATAGTGTCTTCTCATAGATTAAAGTTTATTTATTTATTTATTTGTCTTTTTTATTTTTCTAATCTTAAAATGTATCATTTTTTGTCTTTTAATTAGTTTCAATGGCATTTTATGAAAAGATAAAAAAATATTTAAATAATAGAGGATCAAAAGTAGTGTAATTTAAAATTACAAAGACTAAAATTAAACAAAATTTTTTAAAGAGACTAATATTGAACTTTTTCAAATTTTAAAAAGAACAAAAAATATTTTATCCTTAAATAATTTTTCTTTATTAAAAATTAAAACAAAAATATTAAACAACATTAATTATAACAATTTAACAACTACATGTCATAAAAATATTAAATAGAAATTTCAAATAAAATTATAATACTTTTGATAAATGATTTTTATTAATTTTAAAAATATTATAATGTAATTTAGTTAAACCTAGGGTATATGGTTGTCCCAATTGGATAAATATTTATTCAATAATATTTCATTTATTGAAAATTATCTATAAAATTAATTATGAAATTTACTAAAATAAATTAACATAATTTTAAAAAGACATTTTTATGAATCTCATTTAAATAAGTTAAAATTTTTTTATCAATATTTTAATAAAAGATAGATTATGCATCGATAATATAAAATAAAATTTTGATGAATACTTTAAAATTGTTTTAAGATAACAGTAGATAATTATTAAAATCTATTATAAGTCATACTTTTACTTTGTATTGAGCTCGTATATGGTTTAAGCTATTAAAATATAACATATTAACGGCCAAAGTTGCAAGTTTTCTTAAAATTATGAATTATGAGTCTAACTCTTTTACACTAAGGATTAAACATCTTGAACATAAAGTTTGTAGGACTTGACAATTGTGAGTAGTTCAATAGTGATCTAATAAAGAATGGTATGATAAGTTCAACAACATATTATTAAGATAGTTTCTAATATCACCTTAAAATTATAGGTTTCTTGTCACCACTCAAATTCCTCTTGTATGTACACAACTCTTTGAGAAACTTTGCATATTTGGGAACTTGTTTGATGACATCTAGGAGAGGGATGTTGATCTCTATTTTTTCTAAAATTGTCCATTATTTTATTGTCCAACTCCACTCTTTTGCATGCAACCACTCTAGATGGAAAAGGAAGAGGGGGTGGCTTGCTTGCATTTGCACCTACACCTGCACTTGTTTTTTGAGGTGTTGTTCATTATTTTTCTATCGAAGCTCCTTTCCACTTCTTAAGGTAATGACACTAACATTCCTTTTTCGATTGATAATTTAGTGGGAGGGAATGTGTCAAGAATATTAGAATTGCAACTAGTTCACAATGGTAGCTAATTATCCAATTTGTGTCTGCAAAATTTGAATTACTGCTCACACATTTTTTTGGAACTAGATGTCACTGGTTGCACAAGTAATAGTTGTTGTTGTTTGAATGGTGGTGGTTGGTACTTATTGCTTGAACCAACTTGTTGAAGCTTTTGCTATTGTTGACCTCCAAACTACCATGCATGAATATTACCCTACTTAGGACAATATATAAGGTTAAGATGATCTTTCCAAACAAGATTATAGCTTTCAAAATATGGATCATATTTTTGTTGGTGTTTTTGAAGTATATATTGTTGGCTAGTTATGATACCAACCATATTTGCAAGAGGTTCAATCTCTTGAAGGTCAGCACCTGCATTTGTAGGGAGTTTTGCTTAATTGCAAATGCCACACCCTTTACGATTTGTTGCATGGACTTGTTGGTGTTGTCCAAATAATAATTATCTCACCAATGAGATCAACTTTGTGACAATGTTTTCTTGCCTATAAATTCTATCATTAGCAATGATCACCTCATGCACTCCTATTGATGGTGAAATAGTATTACTAAACTATTTGGAGTTCTCTACCATATTTGAAAGCAATTGTCTAGCAATAATTGGTGTTTTATCTATCAATGCTCTTCCACTTGTTGCATCAACCATGCTCATTTCCATTGTCAGCAACCTTCATAAAAATATTGGATAAGGAGTTATTCACTTATGCAATGATTAGGACAACTTGCACAAAGCTTCTTGAACCTCTCCCAATACTCATATATGGTCTTCTCATTGAGTTTCCTTATACCACTTATGTCTTTTCTAATTGTTCCAATTTTGGAGGCAAGAAATTGTTTTTTTCTAAAAATTGCCTTTTTATGTCATTCCAACTCCCAATAGGAATTAAATTGAAATACAATTAGTCATTTGTTGCATCAACTAAGGAAAAAGGGAATGTCTTCAACTTGATGTGATCTTTAGGTACTAAACGTGGACTTGTGGCGGAATAAACCACATGAAACTCCTAAGATGTTTGTGAGAATCTTCACTTACAAGACCATAAAACTTAGGCAACAAATGGATTAGCCCAAATTTAAGTTCATAATCCACATTTATTCCAAGATATTGGATGCACAAAGGTTGGAAACCACATTTAGGGCAACCAACTTTCCCAAAGTTCTCTCTTGATAAACATATTATGATTTACAAAATCAGATGTATATCCACTAAAAACACTTTCAGAATCAGAACTATAACTACTAATAGAAACAAAATTTGAAACAAATTTAGCGATTAAAATAGAGTCTAATTCAAAAATAGAATTAGAGACAAAATTAGTGACAAAATTGAAAAGCGATTTATCATTACTATATGTATTACTAAGATCAATTTAAGATTACTCCTAAAAATTCTATTTAACATATGAAAAGTTCTATTAATTCAAGGATTAAATGAAAGCAAACCACTAGGATTAGACCTAGTCATGCATAGCAAACAACATGCATACTGACATTTAAACAACAAATTCAACTACCAAAAATTATGTAACCAAAAAAGATCCAAAAAATGAAAATACACTATGAATTTTTTAAAAACAAATTATAACACCAAAATAAATATCTAAAAATGATTTATGATTTTATGATTTTTTTGGTGATTTTGAAACATCATAAAAATAAAAAATTGGTAAAGTGGTCTAAATGAAGGGATTTGACAATTTTAACCCCCTAACTCCCGTGTTAGTCCCTAATAAGGGATTTGTGATTTATGATTTTTTTTTTCAAAAAACTGGTCAAGTTTCAGCAAAATCAAAAGTAGTCAACTAGAAAATTACCAAAATATTCTTGCTTTAAAATTAATACTAATGTTACTTTCATCCATAATGTTGAAATCACTTATGAAATAAAGTTATGCACCCTAATTCAACATGTGAAGTCACTTCTGAAATTCAAAAAGGAACACTACAACACACTACACAATGGGTTAGTAACAAAAGGAAAACAAAAATTGAACACAAAAACATCAACAACACCAATTGAATACAAAAATCATTTTCACAAACAGTTTATGTACACAAATTAAAACCAAGAAACCATTGAATTGTGTCCTAAAAAACAACGCTAGTTTTGATACTACCCATCAAAGTTCTATCAAAATCACTAATATGTTTAATATAGGTTCAACTTAGGTTATATTTTAATAACATAATTCATTGATTATTCCATCATTTGCAACCAGTTAACCACACCAAAAGTCACAAGATCATCAAATTCCACATATACAATTCACACACAGATAATTATCCAAAATTCGTACTTTTCAGTTCTTAGAGTTCAAGGTCATAAAAGAACACATCAATATGTATGCAATGAATTATTCCAACTATTCAATGTGAAAAGTAGCTAAATTTCCAACAATTTGACCATGTGTTGGTTCTCACCTTGGTTCTAACAAATAGGACCAAATGTTGACTCAAAATCTAGATGATAAAAAAGTTTAAAAGCGTAAAGTTTGTGTATACAATTGAAGGTTTTTGAGTTTATTTTTTTGGAATAATAAAACAATTAATGAGTAAAAATCTACAAAAAAAATCCTAGAAATTACATAAGAATAGTAGGTCAAAACGTCTTCAAAAGCAACACCAATTAAGACTTATTTTTTTTGGGTCTTTTCCAAAATTATTTTTGGTTGGCTCTTTTTTCAATGTATCATCAACGGGTTTATCTTTCCAAAAAGGTGAGGCTCATCCTCTAATTTATTTTGGACCATTCCTAGTAATTATTTTTCTAAAGTCCTTTTTCCATCAAAAAAATCTCATTTGAAAGTAAGAGAATCCTTAAAAACTCCTTTAAACCTAAACTTAAGTATTGTTCCAACAAATAGAGACAAAAGTTATCCCAAAATTAAAATAAAAAATATTTTTAAAATGTAATATTTATATATAGATTTAAAATTCTTTGAATCTATTTTTTAGAATAATATCACATTAATCAAATAAAAATTAATAAAAATCACAAAATATCACATACTCAATTTTTATTTATAGTGATCATAATTAAATGATTTGCACTTTATGAGATCTTTTTAAAATGGAACAATAAAACTCATGCTCCTACATTGCATGTCAAACCCTATATTATATATATAGTTGAGATATCATATAATAGTCTAATAGTATAATAGCATTATATAAAGGCAATTTTACTTAAACAAATAAATATATGTTGAGGACTGATAAAGGCTCTTTTACTGCCAATTTTAAATAAAAATTTATAAATTATTAAATTTTCTTTCTTTTTTATAGCATCATATTTTTTTGGTTTTATAAAATTTAAGTTTATGTTTTGTTTTTAAGACGTTACTATATTTTTTCTTGTTTTAATTTTTTTTTATCATTATTAATCATATTTAAAATTGTACAAAAATTTTAAATTTTTATTTCTACATTTCTTGTATTTTAT
>JAMLFT010004544.1:0-19330 GCA_026544285.1 Pachyrhizus erosus | reverse complement strand
TTTTCCACGCTAAAATTTTTCTGGCGTTGTTGTTATATTTTAAGCTTCCGCAAATTGCTTATTTTGAATTCATAGAAAAGGGAAATTATGGTGGTTTTCTCCAACAATCTAATGTTATTTTTTAAGCATCCAAAAATTTATGATCATGTTATACAAATTATTTCTTTTATATAAATTAAAATAATAATTAAATTTATAAAAAAATAAGTTATAATAATTTAGTTTTATCATCAAATACGTGAATTAATTAGTGTAAAATTATTTTATTTTAATAAATTATTTTAAATTTGAGTCATTGATATATAATTATGTTTAAATATTTAAAATAAAAATTTTATTACTCACAATAGTTATGTCTAGTTTGAACAACATTGTATCTAAAAAAAAAATACTTATGATCAATAATAAAATAATATTAATTTAGCCTTAAATGAGCCAGTGTCATAGATGAAAATAAATATACATTTTTAATATTATACAATATATTAAGTAATAATTTAATACAAATTAAGAAATATCATGTTAATTGAAATTTTCAATTAATGTAAGATGACTATATTATACTATGTTTTCTAAAGTAAAATAATAAGAAGTTGAATAATTATTCATAAATAAAATTCGTACGTGAAAGTTTATAACTTAGTAGATTTTTTGTTTAGATTACTTAGTAGATTTATAAATTATTTGTGAATTTTTAAATAGGTCTTCTAATTATTATTTTTTAATTAGATATAAATTTGTTAATTGAATCTTTGGAGTCTTTAAAACAGCCATAAATTATCATTTTGTAGTAGTTTTAAGCTACTAAATAGTAAGTCTAAGAATCTACTTTTTTTCTAATTTAAGGATTTAATTAAAAATAAATAAATTAGAGACCCATTTGATAATTTGCAAATAGTTGAGAGACATGAGTAATTTAATCTAGATTTTTATTTTGTTGAAGAAAAACACTGGTTGAATAAAACATATTCTTCCCTCGTCATCAATTTTCACATTTTTCTTTAAACTGGCTTTAACGGATTTTAAAATCAGTCAATTTTTTAAAATTAAACGTACTACACACTTGGTAGATTGATCAATAGTATTTTAGGTGAACGATCAGTTTAACTTTTTAAGCAATGGTTCGAATTGTACGTAATTAGACCAAGAAAATAACTTCTTTTTTTAAAAAAATTAAAAAAATGGTTATTCCCAGCTAGTTTCAGACATTAATAAATTATCTGAAAATGAAGCTGTGAGCAGACACGACCATTGACTTTTAACAGTATGCCGTTAATTTGAAAAATAGCAGTAGCAACTAGCAAGCTAGAGAACGCCCAAACTTCTTTCTCTTTTCAGGCTCAAGGAGACAGTAAAGAACATTTCCAATACATTAATAATCATAATCCATGACTTGATAAAATTAATTTTTAAATTTTTATGATTAAAATCTGCATTTAAATTCATCTCAATCACATATTTAAGTTAGAGTATATTTTATTGTTTTTTTAAGAAGAGTTTCAATACATCCTTTTTAACTAGCCAATCATTATTATGTTTAGAGTATCTTCAATGAGAAATCCTTATCCTTTTTTTTTTCTTTTTAAGAAGCAAGAATCTTGTCTATAACATCTTTTTGTTAAAGCTAATCTTTGTTTAGTTCCTATTAAGCATTAACCGGTGTTTAACTAGCTTATTTATTACTTAAAATGTATATTTTTTTTCAATTAATAATAATAATAAAGTCTGTAATAATTAATATTGATAAAAAAAATTCTAACATACTTTTTTTCGAAGAAAAATTTTCTGATAAATATTTCATCAATAAACAAATCATATAAATAAATTTAACATCACATTTAATCTAAAATTTTAAAACATTAAATTTATAATATTTTTTCATTTATATATTATTTATTTATTTATTTTTATTCAATATAAAACTTTATATTTACACTTATATTCTAATATTTTTTATATTTTTCTTTTCTTTTCTTCTTATCTCACTGTAATTTTTACCTCAATTTATTTTATTTGGGGTGGATGAATGTCACCGTAAATAAAAAGAAAAATAAGAAAGAGCTCAATTGAAAGATGATTGGTTCCGTCCATGTTTTGTTTAGAGAAGGGGATGAGTTTAAATGTGAATCTTTTTCCTTTTTTTTTTATCACCTAATACATTTACATCTATTTTTCTTGTATCTAGTTGTCTTTCTAGATGTCTACTAATATAGCTATCCATGCATTATGTTCCAAAATGATTTAATTTAAGACCATCATCGTCCCTTCTAAGATATTTAGTCAGAGCTTTGTTTGTGTGTCTGTGATATTTCTCTCTTTCGAAAAACTAAATTTGTATAATAAATAGATATAAGTATTTTTGTAAAATATAAAATAAAATATGATATAATTAAAAAATGGATAATAAAATGTTATAAAAATAGATTAAATAGTTGATATAGTAATTAACAGTAATATAAGAAGCAACTGAAAGGGGATTGAATTTTAGTTAGAGATAAGAAGGTGAAAGCTGAGTGTCACGACTTACTGACTGACTCACTTCTTTTGAGTCAAAGAGTGGGTGATCTGAGCCAAAGTGTCTCAGCTCACGTGATCGGTATGCCTTCTGTCCTCCCACGTGTCCTTTTATTATTTGCCTTAATACTGCCACATTCGTATGTGTCTCGTATCTACACATCACCTCTTCAAAGGATAAGCCAAAAAAATATTAAAATAAACCATTTAAAAAAATGACAGGGATTTAATGGCATTTATACCAGTTGTAACTCATAGGTCCTTTGGATCCTATAAAATAGGTTTCAGGAAACAAAAGAAACAGTACTTTTTTCTTTGCCCAAAACCAAAACTAAATATCTCTCCTCTCACACCCTTGAGTTCTTTTACCATCTTACAGTACAAAACACACTGCAATTGTTTGCTATAGAGCACAACAGATCGATCATGTTAGTTGGTTAGTTAGTTACTTCATCCTTGGTCTCAGTTATTACTTTTCTTCCTTTTCAGGTCATAGCAGCTGTTAAAATTATTTTTATATATACTTGTAACTTAAGTGGAGAAAATTACACTTTTGCTTCGTCCCACTCCCACTCCCACAGGTTACTACAATATTTTCTTCTTACAATGAAATCTCTCTCTTTTGTTCCACGCTGAAAGCCGTGTATGCACGCTGTTATTCTCTCCTTTTAAACGTAACTTTCGTTGAACCTTGTCGTTCTTTAATAACTTTAGAAGCAGTATTTAACCCATATTGCCGCTATATTTCTCTCCCTTTTAAGCTTCTCTCTGACGTGTTTTCTCCTTTCCTTTCCCTTCTTTATTTATATTCTCCCACCCTACCTCGCCCGTGTTCACTCTCCATTCTCCAAGGAATCTCTCTCTCTCTCTCTCTATCTCTCTATCTCTATCTTTCCCTTTTTCCTTTCCCTTTCCTGTTAGTATTTCTGTTTCACTTCCCCAACCCGCTCCACCGTTACCCCTTCAATGCTATTATGGCTTCATCTTCCATCAAACACTCTCACCACCTTAAACGCACCAAACTCTTCATGGAAGAAAAAACCCTTTCGAAGAAGCATCACTATCCCAAACTCATAAGAATACGTGTCGCTGACACCGACGCCACGGACTCCTCCAGCGACGAGGACCAGCCCTCCGTGTCCTCCACGCGCAGCCGAGTCAAGAACTTCGTCAACGAGATTACCATCCAAGGAGGTGGCGTTAACGTTGTTTCTAGGAGAAGAAAGTTCAAGTCTAGTAACGGAGCTCTGTCGTGTCGGCGGCGGACGGGGGCGAACAAATTTCGGGGAGTGAGGCAGCGTCCGTGGGGGAAGTGGGCGGCGGAGATAAGAGACCCGTCGCGCCGCGTAAGGCTGTGGTTGGGAACCTACGATACCGCCGAGGAAGCCGCCATTGTGTACGACAACGCGGCCATTCAGCTGCGTGGCGCCGACGCGCTCACAAATTTCTTAACGCCACCGCCTGAGAACAAAAAAAGCGGTTACTGCTCAGGCGAAGAGTCTCGGAGCAATGACTTGCGTTCCCCCACTTCGGTTCTTGGGTGCTGTTCGGTGTCAGAAGAAGCCGAGTCCGTAACCGTAAGTGCAAACGACGTCGTCGAGTGCGAATATTGGGATGATAATAGTAAGTTGAAAACGGAGTCAGTGTTTGCTATTCCTAAGGATGTGGTGTTTGACTTTGAAAGCACGTTAGATATGTTTGATGAGGGCGTTAATAATAATGTGCCAGAGAGTAGTATATTCTTGGCAGATGATTTTGATTTCACTAGAAACTTTGTTAGTGAGAATTTAGATTTGGGATTCGGGTTTACAAGTTGGCATAGAGAGTGTGATAATTTCCAAGACATTGGGGATTTGTTTGTTTGGGATCCCCTTGTTGCTCTTTGATTGAGACACCATTCTCATCTTTGTAATTGTATTGCCAACCAAAAATGGGCAAGTTTTTGTATCGCCGGGAATTGGGGGTTTGCTTTTTGGGGTTTTAGGCAAAAAACTTTATGTCTGTTTTATTTTATTTTCGTTTTCGACATGGGTCTTATTTTTGTAAGGAGAGGTTTTCTAATTTTCTAGTCTACTCTAGTATAATAATATATGTTTATTAGCACTAGTTGTAAAACCGTGCGTCTCACGGTGTTGCCTCTTTTGTTTCTTAAATAAACAATTTTGTCACATAACTTACCCGTTTCTTTCTTTATTTATCTTTACCAGCAAATGGTATAGTTTACCTTCTTGGAAGACGAGTTTGCATGTAAAAAACAAATACGCGTTCCTCATGGATATTTAGAAACGTTCCATACATTTAGCGGTCTACACCGTTTAATTCTGTCTTTTCTAGACTAAAGGGTTAATTTAATAGGATTATTTATTTAAATTCAAACTTAATTGGATTAAAACTTATTAGCATTTATTACAATAGGACGTGATTCATTTGTATAATTTATAAATTTTAATATTATGTGATAAAATCATAGAATTAAAAATTATATAAAATAAAAGCTTAACTACATTTTAAAATAAATAATTTTAATATAAACGAGTTATAATATTTTATAAAATGTTATTGAGTAAAAATTTATTATTAATTTTTTTTTTGGGGGGAGGGGGAATTAATATATAGTAATTGTCAAAAGTATTCATTTTAAAAAAAAAAAACTAAAAAATCGAATTGGAGAGAGGGATAATCCAAATATAATTCAGAGTCATGCCTCAAATATATCAGATTTATAAGAATGGGACAACTATTAAAACCCGTACATCCATCAACAGTTTTTTTTTTTTAAGAATCAAAACATATTATTAAAAGAACATTGGCAGAACAACATAAAAGTACGGATCACCATCAACAACGTATTAATATTACAATTTGTAGAGACACAATTCTACAAAGTATATGTAATTTTTGTCACTGTTAGTTTGAGGAAAGTAATGAAAGCGAGGGAGGGGTAGGGAAGCATAAGAAAGGATTTTTTTTTAATCTTATTTTATTAAACAATTTGGAGGAGAGGAGGAGAAAATGAGAGGTTGAGGTCTTGTTTGTTTACTGATTTTAGAAATAGTTTTTTATTTTCTAAAATTTGTTTTTTTAAGTATATTTGAAATTATTTTTCTCCTAAACACATTAGTAGGACACTTGTGTTTAGTAGGACACTTAAAAGAATAGAAAGAGGGTGAAAAAAAGTATTTCTCAATTGTTTTTGTTTTTTGGATTTTAAAACACTTGTTTTAAAAATAATTTTCAAAACTTGATAGATTTTGGACGAAAAATTGATTGATGAGTAGTGTGAAATTATTTTAGAAATCAATTTTTTAAATAAAAAAGCTATAAGGGGATCAACACAGATCCTAAATATTTTAGCAAGTTTAAATAGCTAATTTTTAGCTAATAATATATAATAAATAATTAAGTTCCTTCAATCAAAGTTGAGGTGTTTAGTGTGACCTTTTTTTTCACTAGCTTATAACTTTGATTTTTCAAATATTAGTAGTAGTATCGTTTGAGTTTATAACATATATCTTATTATTTTTCTTCTTACATGTTTTTACCCATGTTATTTTAGTTAGGATTATCTTCTATAATCTCACAAATAAAAAAAAAATTCTAACTCTTATTATGTTTATGAGTTACATAATTTTCTTTGTAGAATGTAACATTTAATTACCATTCTCATTATTTTTAATCTCTTGACGACTGTATTTTTTACATTAATCTCAATGTTATATACTAATATTCATTTACACACTCTTATTTCATGCACTATTATTTTTTTCTCATAGGTTCTTCTCTCCTTCACTTTACAGTTGATTATTGTTTTTAGAATATTTATGACTTCTCATTTTTGTTTTAGTATGATTACAATCCTTATTTTGGATATTTCTTTGTTTTGTTTTCAACTTATTACTGAATTTCTATGTGATGAATATTTCAAAATGCTTTTGTTTTGTGTCTGATCTTTATTACATGTTTATTTCAAAGCGCTTTTTTATTATATACTTTTGAAGTATTATACATACTACACAAACAAAATTAAAGGATATTTAGTGTCTCACGCTAAGCTAAGTTATTGTCGTTCCTCTCTTTTATTTGAACAATATCATTCAACCGATGCTTAAAAAGCCGTTAACTGTGTTTATTCATCTATCCAAAACTGTATAAAAAGTATTTTGAAGTATTGAAGAAAAAATGAAAGATAAATAAGAACATGTTGTACGTAGAGACACAATTGAAGAAATCACAATATGACATTGTTTACAATAATTGAATAACATTCAAATCACACACCTTGTGATGAACTTATGGATACTATTTGATTGACGCCAAGAGTACAAATTGGAAGAAAGATCTTCTAAGAAGTATATTCACAAGAATAGTTTCAATTTATTATGAAAAAATATCTTCTTTATTACTCTAAAATTATATAAATAAAAATACAATTAAATGGAGCTTGAGTTTTTATTTTAAATATTGTGCTATTTGTACCTTTAGAATACTTTTGTTCAGGTTTTTTTATTTCATGATGCATAAAATTTAATCATAGGTCTATTTGAATACAAAATATAAGAGCTTTTGATAATTTCTCTATTAAAAATATAATTTAAGACATGTATAGTTTAAGACAAACTGTACAGAAGCTTGATATTGTCAAACATAATTTCTCTCAAATAAAATAGAGATAATAGTAGTTTTGTTTTTAAAAAGGATATTCAGTTTATAAATTATAAAATAGTGTAAATAGTCATTTTTAAAAATATATTTAGTTTTTGAATTATAAAATATAGTAAATAGTATTTTTTTAAATATATTTGATTTTTTTTATTATAAAAAATGTACTTATTTATAAATAAATTTTCACATAAAACATCGAGAAACTGTTTTAATTAACAATGTACATATAAGCTAGCTTATTTATTACCAGCCATGAACTAAGCTCATTTACTATTTGATAGCTTATCCATTATTAGTTTTTGTTAAATAGAGGCAAAAGAACTGAATATGTTTATTCATTGTACATACGATCATGTTTATTTTTGGTTTCTAAAATATAAAGTGACTGCATTTGATCTTTCATATATAATTCTTATTTTCATAAATAAAAGATAAAATATTTTTTTTTTATGAAAAGTAAAAAATTACATCTAAAACATTTTTACTAGTAAAAAAAAAGTCATTTTTTAAACATAAAATAAATGTTATCATATTTACAATTACTAAAAGCATATTTAATTCAACAGAAAATGTCTTTCCTCCTCATATAAATCACATAAGTTGACTTTTCCTTCTTCTTCCCCTCTTAAACTAAACTAAACAAGATTAATTATTTTTACCTCCCTTCCCTCTTTTAAACCTAACACACTATAATATTCAACCGTTAATGTATAAACATATGAATTACTATTTGTAAGTAAATTCATTATAGGCACTGACTCCACCATTTTTAAACAACATACTAACATTCATTTTCGCTTCCAGTGTGGCGGTGTTTGTAACGAGAGAATTTCTATTATATGTTTATTAATTATCACGGATCTTACATCAACGTTGAGGCATCGATTAATTAAATATTCCTGCAGTAAAATTTCAAAATTGGAACAAATCATTTATAAGTTTTTCCATTTACATATTTCGAAGATGAGAGCAATTTGAACAGAGAGGAATATATGGCATAATTAAGCTACGTCCCAAAAGCTTATTTAATATATGTGGTTATCCCTATTGTATTTGGAGGCATTATTGGATATGTGGGATACATGTATTACTTGTACAATAAAGTCTTACGCTATGATAAATGAATTTGGCGCGCAACGCTCACACCTAACCTAAACTGCTTATTTACGTAAATAGTACATGTGCTCAGGATTTTTTTTTACTGTATTTATTTATTTTTAGAGTTTGCTCGGGTGAATTAATGCCGTCACCTACACACTTCACCGGATATTCAAACCTTCTGAACCACTTTCTTACCAGCAAATTTTTCTAGTAGATATTTTCGTTCAGGACTTCAGGGAATCAAACTATAACGTATCTTTGCTTAATTTTCTTAAGACATGGACCATCATCATCCACAGTGGACAGAGGATTCAAACTGTGAAACAAAATTTTCTAAGATATGATTTCATCTTAATCTTGTTGATAAAAAATGTTGTTTAACTAAAAAAAACATTTGCTTCTCAAATCTAGAAAGTGAACTCTACCGCTTGTCTCTGCTACTCACTTTTTTTTTTTTTTTTTGTTCTTCCGATGCTAAAAGCAATTAAAAGAAAAAGACTAGTTCTTTAGGCCTCTCGAACTAAAAGCCAAATCATACACATTGTTTAGCATCTTTTCCGTTTATATTTTCTGTTTGGGCCTAATTAAGGCTTGTTCCCTAGCTTCCCAAGAAAAGCAAAAGGAAAAAAAAATAAAAAATCAGACAGGATCTTTAAGACAAGATGTAAAATGACATAGATTAAATCCATATTGAGTTTAATAAACTGGAATCGGAAAAATTCTTAGCCGGTGACGAGTTAGAAAATTATTTTGTTTTGTATTGATACATCCTAATACACCTTATACTTTTGCCATGTTTTTAATTAATATTTAATCTTGATAATGCACGTGAAATAGTATAAAATAAAGAGCGAATTATACTGAAATTTTTGTTAGATTGCATAAAATCTTTCTATTTTGTTCATCTTTATTCTAATTCTTTAATTGTTTAAAAAATACCGTATGAAAAAAAAAAAGTGTTGCTGTAAATGTTAGGGTTTAAAATAAAAGAAATATTTCAGTCTTAAACACTTTTTACAAAAGGGAACATGAAAATGCGTTTTGGCCTTTGAATGAGGAAACCGATCAGGTGCAGTTGTTTTTTAATTTCTGACACAAACAGAGGGGAGCAAGTGGCACGATGCTTCAATACTTTTTCATGCCACTGCCATTCACCGGATGGAAAAGCAGAAAAGAATAAGTTAAGCTTGGTTCCGGAAATTTGTAGATAATCTTCACTCTTTAAATTGTTTTCTAAATACAAATATATATATATATATTACAGCATACAACCCAGTTCTAGTTTCACTAGAGACATCGCGGTCCTATAAGCTTTCCCTTTCCCCTGTTTTTAACTTTTCTTTTCAGAAAATATCAGAATCAATCCTTAAAAGTTTATTTTAATAATTTAAAATTAATAATTTTTCATCAAGAAAAAACATTAATATATATAAAATATAAAATATAATAAATATTTGCTTCTTATTAAAACTTGTTACTTTTAAATGCTGAAAATCAGTTTCAAGAACTGATATATACAAAATCCTTATTGCTTGAGGAAAAAGAGTGTGTCGGATCTTGGAAATTCACCTTACAATTTTGATTGGACTTAATTCTAAAAATTAGTTTATAAAATAAAAATAATTTTCAAATTATATATATTATTTTATTCATATTATTAATTAATATGAGATTTCTAATATATTTTTTAGATTGAAAACTAAATATCTTTAAAACATTAACTTAAAAGAAATAAACAACTAAACAAGATTTGTTAATAGTTAGATATCACCAAGACTCCTCTCATTGTAATAACTAGACATTTTGGAGAATAAGGTTTATAAAACTAGTTAGACATTTACACGTGATTTGATAAGGTGATAACAGCAACACAATTAGTCAAATAACAATTATTATGATAAGATCTTGTATCATAGAATTTGTTTAACTTAAAAAACTAAGTTATAAGATAAGAGTTATTTATAATTAAATATACATATTATTTTAGTGAAATGAATGGTGAATTTAATAGGAGGAGTGATAGAATAGAAAATAATATTTGTCCAAGTAAAACTGAAAAAGAAAACAAGGGGATCATGATATGAAATTGCTCGTGTACTTCATGGTAAGCTGTGGTGTTACCGTGTTGTTTAACATTAGTGCTAATGCCATGCATAGACACGTCATAAACAATCAAAATGAGGAACATGCTATTTCTGACTCGACGTACCAGGTACCTTGTTTGATGTGTTATATCCAATCAAGTGTCGGGTTATGAGAATTACACATCAATTTGAAGTTTGAAGGATATGGAAGCGTGTACTGCGTGAAGACGTTGTGTGATAATAAAATTCGAAAGATAAGTCACTGTCTGGTAGATCAAAGCATCAATTATATATATAATATAATATAATATAATATAATATAATATAATGCAGGTTTGAAATATTAGGTGAAAAGGGTTGGCCCACAATCTAAGTTATCACATAGAGTGTAGTATTTAAAAAACTGGGATTTTCGAACTGTTGGAAGCGAAGCCCACTTGGCGGTGGAGGCAGTGACTGGTTCTCCCTTCCCATATTTGCAAGCAGCAGATTAGGTCCCCACTCTAATACTAAACATTTATACCACTAGCAATTAGGTATGTGCCTTTGCATTCTGCATGTTTGCATTTAAAACATTCATCGTATCATATATGTACAATAAATGCAATACACGCAACTTTGCTTTGATTTATTAAATTGAATATTTTGCTCTTTTAAGCAGCTAATGGCCATGTCTACCCAGCCCCTCATAACACCAAGCCATTTCTCGGACACGCAAACAAAAAGAAATGGATTTCCCCTCCGAAAATGCCAAAAGACCTTCCACATATATATTGCATAATTAATAGTCACAACCACACACACAACCTAGCTAGCTTCCCCCTCATAAGAAGATAAATTAAAATTTATTAAAAATTATAAATAAGATTTATTAAAAATAATGTGTTAGTGAATATATAAATAAGAAGATCTAGTAATTTTATTTTCGTTGTACGATTAGTGTGTTTGAAAACAATTTTGGACGCAAATTTGACGTAAAAATTTAGAAGCTAAACTACTAGATCTATCTTATGCATCTTTTAGCCACTGGACATAATAAATCATGTTGCTAATTTATTCTCAAACAAGCGCTTTGTGTATTGAATATAGTTTATATTTACAATATATTAATTATATATTTTTTTTTTAATATTTTATTTATAAAATAAAAAAAGGATTTGTAAAAAATATATATATAATTTTTCTTTGGTACTTTGGCAAGGAGAAGGACGGGATTTGCTTTTAAAGCGACTACATAATGATATATTTATTTTTGAATTATGTAATAAATTGATTCAAACTTAAAACAGCTTCAACAAAAAGCAAATGATCCCCAAAATATTTTACATACTTTCACATTAATTGAGTTTTTTTTTACGTTATTTTATATTAGTTTATTACTTTAGAATAGACAAGAACTAGCAAGTTTGTTGTTTGTTTTTTTTTTTAATTTAAATAGATTTATAAATAAAAATTAAAGAGAATAGTATGTATTTTTGTGATTGATAAAAAATATTTTATTATATTAAATATGAGTAAGAAAGTGATAATATTTTTAATACTAAGGAGAAAATTATGAAAATAAATTATTTGAATTAAAAGATCATATATTTATTGATATAGTGTGTAAAATTTCAAAATTCAAAAAATTAAAATTAATTAAGAAGATAATAATAATTTTTATATTCAAGTTATCTAAAAAGAAAAAGGTGTTTTTTATTTTTTTAAAAAAAACTTATTCTCAATTCGATATAAGCATGTATAGGAAGCTAGCTTAATAAGCAGGCTGAGTACAAAAAAAAGGAGCTTAATAAGCAGGCCGCCCAGGCCCAGTCAGCATGCCCAATAAGCAGCTTAGATGCTAAAAATTTCATCAAATCAATATTGCTATTAACTTATATTTAAATTACTAAAATTAAAAATACACTTAATTTTTAAAAATTATTATATAATCACTGACTAAATTTTAATTTTTATCATATATATAATTATAATTTTATATTTTTAAAATAAAAACTCTTATTTAATATTAGAGTTATTAAAATTAGCTTCACTCAATAAATCAAATGGGTCAAATCAAGCTATTGAAACGTTGATCCAAAAACTATCAAACCAATAGATGTGGTGTTATTATAATTATTTTTTAAAAATTTATATAATTTTTTAAAAATAATGTAAATTAATTTAACTCAATTCAACAAGTTAAATAGATCAACTCAAACCAACAAATATGTAATCCATAAGAATTTGGAACCAGATCATTATTCTTGTTTTTACACCATGACCAATTGGGCAGGGCAAAAGAGTTCATTATGATATCTCTTATACGTTAATTAATATATTTTTTATTTTTTAATAAAGTAAGAAATTATTTAACTTTTTATATGTTTATCTAAATTATTTATTTTTAAAATGAGTAATTTTTTATTTTTTATTTTAAAAAAATCCTATCTGTTAATTAAATATTTAATTATTTTAAAAATAATTATTTTAAATTTAAATAAATTGATCCATTATTTATAAGAAAGGGATATTCTAACTTTTTTTTTTTTTTTTTTGCGTGCGCAGGCAATAAAAAAATAAATTAAAAATAGTGTTATGTGGAGAATGATTCTGATGAGACATTAACCGTACAAAAATTGATTTTCCTTTTAATTGAAAGGATTGGATGAATATTGTTATATATTTGCAAGAAACTAACACAAAAGAAATATGCAAAAGCTATGTAGAGTAATTTGGGACAGTACATAAGCATGGTTAAAACCTAAAAGGATCTGAAATGAATAACTGTTAAATAAATTAAATATATATTTTCCAGAATCCTATATAGTAAATTAAAAATAGATTATTATTGTAGGGTGCAATGAGATGAAGGATAAAGTTAAATGAGATGATTTGCTTCACTGAACAGTAACGTGAAGCTTTTGGCCGGACTCACAATGCTTGCCAACGGAAGAGAAGAAAAAATAATCTCCAGCTTTTTCCAAAGTAACAGTGGAATTCCCTGTGAAGTAGGTGTGGATCACATTTCTGCTTGTGCAGTGCTTGTAATCGTCCTTGTCTACCGCAACCACCGTGTTCAGCCCTGGGTGGTACAGGAAAACTGCAATTTTTCCATCTACTTCATTAGAAATTCCATGCATTTAGTATAATTCACATCAAATAATTAAAAATATCTTTTTTTTTTTATTTGAAAAAAATAAAAATAAAAATAAAAATAAAAATGAGGAAGCAAGAAGATAGGAGAATTATGTATGACACATACGAAGATCGTCACCAACAGCGAATGTTCTTTTCTTGGCCCAGTCATCGTAGAAGCCTGGGTAGCTGGGCAAATTCCAACCCAATTTGTCTCCGATAACATGAGTTGTTTTCGAACTCACACATACCAATAACATGCTCCCAATCGTTGCAAACATGAAGAAACTAAGATTCATTTTCACAGCCATTGTATTTTCCAATTTGTGTCACTGTTAACTTGTTATGATTTCTGATTGAACCAAAAAGGTGGATTCAATTGAGGATACCCTTCTAATTCTGGTCATTAAATTTTGTATCTCTTCTCCATCTTGTGCGGTTATTGTGAAGCTCCTTTTTGTTGACCAAGTCAAATTATTCATTAGAAATACTAATGGCTGAGGTTCTACCTTTCAAATAAGCATCTTACCTATATCCAGTTAAGAATTAAAGGGATGGGAGTGTTTTCAGTGTTACCCCAAAGTGAGACCCCATTTCTGTGTCACAATTTTTTTTTTTTTTCTTTACTTTTGTTATTTAGAAACCACTTCAAATTTTCACTATTTTTAAGTTTATTTAAATAAATTCATTCATTTAAACTCAGTTAAATAAATTTCATTTAAGTAGTAAATTTTCAATTGCTTATATAAATAACTTGTTTAATTATTTACTTTAGTTTTATCTGGATGCACCATATTTATTTTCTTTTCTAGCTCGTTGATTTTTTTTTTCCATACAAAATTTGTAAATATTATGCATGTTTCGTTAAAGCATGTAACGTGTATTTTAATCTTAAAAGAGGTAACATTCCTTTTCCTTAAACTTCTCCTTAATATATATAGAAATTATATTATTTTTTTCTATTTTTCTCATCATTCACAGATAATTACAATGATCCATTAGTTTTAATATTATACATAAAGTCATAAATTTTAATTTCAATACAACTATTATAAAAAAAAAATAACAATAAATAATTATAAAAGTCGATTGAACTAAAAAAAATTGAGCAACTCTATTGTTCAATTTGCCTCATATCCAATATATTAAATTACTTTATTTCACTCATCATCTAAACATATTTAAAGATTTATTAAGAATAATTTTTTTTATTAAAAATAAAAAATTAAATTTATATTTATCGATGATAAAAAATATATTTAAATCTAAAATTAATTTATAAATATATCCTAATTATGTTAAATCATTTACAAATAATAACAAATGCTAACAGATTAATATTTATTAGGATACATTTTATAATTTTTTTATATTTTTTTAATTCCTTAATCACTGATTCGCAAGATCCAAAAATTATTTTAGAATGAGTTACACTTCCTTACTTTGAACACTGTTCAAACTATACTTTTCTAATATCTTTGATTCTTCATCCTTACAAAATAATGTAAATCACGTATTAATTCCTTTGAATACATATAAACATTTTAATAATATTGAATAATTTTAAAAGTATTTTTTTAAGACCTTTTAACTCGATTAATTAAATATATTGTAAATATCTTGATACATATCTTTAATTTCTACGTTAAAAAATGATGTTTTAATTTTTTTTTCACAATCTTTTATATAATAAACATCTAATTTTCAAATTTTTTATTATTGAAAATTTATCTAAAATATCATTTCTTCTTCATTTACAAATCATGAAGAAAATAACGTATTAAAAAAAATCTAAAATACTAGTTTACATTAAAATGAATTAACACGTAACACATTGTTTTTTTTTTTTTTTACAGTAACACATTAATCTTTAAAAGGAAAAGAATACATATTTTAATATAAAGGGGTAGAATGTAATTTAAGTACTATCTCTCAAGAAATATAAATGTAATTTATTCTTAATTTTATTGAAGTTTATTTTAATTAAAAAATATTTCTTTATTTTCTCTTTTTTGTTTTTAATTTTTTTATAAAAAATAATTTATTTTTATTTACTATTTTAATTAATTTATATAAAAACCTTTAAAAATAAAAAATACTACTTCCAATCTTTATATAAGAATGAAATTAATTATACAATATAAATAATTTTTTTATAAAAATATTTTTTATTAAAGTCAATTTTAAAATGAAATTATAGTAAAATAAATATATTTAATTAATTTTCGTTAATTTTATTTAAAAAATATTAATTTAAAATTAAATTAATTAAAAAATTTAATCTTAATAAACTAATTAATTACATGTTGTAATAAGCAGCGATTTTCAGAGGAAGACCTAAGCGACGAAAGAAGGTAAGAAACAGTGGGAGCACACAGAAGAGAAGTAATAAGTAGCTGTGGTTTAGCGTTAGAATCAGACAAAGGTTTTAGTTTAACTTTCATTTAAAACTAAAAAGCGAAACGACGATGGAAGAAGATGGAGCGAAACCGGTGTGTGCAGAAGAAGCCCTCGCTCTTCTCAATTGCGTCACTCAACCTCCCTATGATGAAGACAAATGCCTTCGCTTTTTGCATTCGTTGCGCCACTGCGTCCTCGCCAAGGTACCCTTTCTCAATTTGTTTTACATCCATTCTCTTTTCATGATTATGCCCATGGAATAACAAAAAAAATTAAAAGGGCTTTGTTCTTTGTTCTTTTTACTTTACTTTCTTTAATGGAGTCGGTCGATATAACAAATTTGCAGGATAATACTTTCTTTAAATTTTCAACTATCAACCCTGCAATTGAAGCCTCTTTTTTTCTTTTCCCCTTGCCTGCATTCTATTCCCTATTGGCTCATTGTAATGTATGTTGGTTTGACCTAACAATGCAGAGAACAATTCTTTCAAGGATCTGTTGAATATGAGTAAAGAGCAGGGGACAATGAGTTCTTTTTTAATCATGTATTTTCTTCCTTTGTCATATTGATTTTATTTATTCTTCGTTTAAAGAATCTTAGGAGTAGGTCAATTTGGAGATTTTTGGTTTTGGCAATGGAAGTTTAAATGAGTACTTGATTGGCTTTAGATGACCTCATCGACTGACCATTATAAGAGTCAAAATCCCTTTGATTATAAAACAGGTGGGCACAATAATAGAACGTGAAAGTAGTTCATATATGCCATTTTTATTGGAGTTGCACTTGATCTGGCATGCCAAACATGATTTGAACACTTTAATCAGAATGCATATTTGGTGGTGGTGTGGTGTCTTCTATGGATGCAACATGATTATGCACTTCGGAGTTGTTTGTTTATGGCCTTGTCTTAATATTCCAACTTGTTATGTTTGAGTTTATGTTTGCAGATGTTTACATATAGTTGTGCTTTTGTTTGCTTTTTATTAAACGGTTTTTATTTTCTGCCTCAACAGAAAGTGAAGAACTTTTCCCTGGCTGGGCAAGAAAAACAGGAAACTGAACCCAGTAGCAAGAAGGCTTAATTATGCATGGGTGTCTTTGATTCTCAAGTGCCTTCTAATTCATATCTTCATATACCATAAGCTGTTCAGTTTCATATCTGAATTTCAAATATCCCCAAATAATTTTAATTTTGACAATTTTTTGGTTTCAAGTGTAAAGTTGAATGGGAGGTGAAATGAATGGCTTGCATCTCTGATCATCGGGTGTTATGCTATTTATCATAATTATGGCATGGGGTTAATGTATCCGACGATTTCCAGTTTACCCTGTTCAGCTTAAACACTGAACCCTTTGCAAGATGGAATAAAATGTATGATTTGTTACAATGTATTGTTTCTAGCTAACTAGAAATACAACTTATAATATTCTAATGGGTGGATTTCTAGCTGTTTGAGAACCTTGATGATCGTTATGGGAGAAGATAAAAATATTCCATCTTTGGTTAATGATATTCCATTTTCCTCTACTGATGATTACAGTCAGTTTTTTTTTTTTAAGAAATTCATAGCTGTAAACATAAACCCTGCATCTGCTTTCTACATACGAAACAATGACGCGCATCACTTGTTGCAACAACAAAAAGAGTTACCCTGTTCTATGCTGGATCAATTCATTGCTGATTATTATTAATCGATCAAGATGATCATAATGCCAAAGCAAGATAATCATTATATTAATAAGAGAAATGCATTGACAAGAATAGCTAACTCTGTACCGGTACCAACCACAACCACTAGTCACTAAAGGGCACATACCACTTTCTTAGCTGGGAAAACAAACACGAACACGAACACCTACTCTTCTAACATAAATACCATACCAGTATTACATTTCCCACGTCTTGCTACACAATGTACGATAATTGTTAATCATAAAAAACACGACACCCGCAATCAAACACCCATGTCCCTTTCTGCTCTAAGTTCAGAAGGTGGAGGAAATTTCGGCCGAGTGGATGATGTACGTGAGTACCAGAGCCAGCAACATCAACACATATGCTATTCCTTGATCAAGGGACGACCCTGAATTTCATCAACAAAATAAAAATCAAATAAAGCAGAATTATTAGATGAAATTTATTTTTTTTATGAAAAAACAACGCAAATTCAAAATTTTTGAAGGTTTTCCCAAAATGTCTGTTAAGAATTAAAGAAAGATATATACTTGAAATTATATTTTTTCTGATGGATACCGGAAATTCTGGATTAGAGACAATCCTAATTGATATGGATTAGATTATCATGGCCAATAATTTACTTTAAATAAATTAAATTAAAACAATTACACACTAATAGATCTACTAATTGGGTGGTAGTTTGAAATTACATCTTTAGTGCAATATAAAGATTTTACTTTTTATTATTTGTATTCTCGTTTTACAAAACAAAACAAGGAAGCAAGGAAGTGGAATTTGGAATGATGTAGTATTAAATTTGGTGCATATGAAGATTTGTAAAGTGTAAAGAATTAAAATGGAAAGTAGTTAACTTATTATAGAAGTAAAGAAAATGGACATACATAAGAATGGGCATTGGGAAGAAAAGATAGAGAATAATACCGTCGCTTGTGGGTGCAGGAGCAGGGGCTGCAGTTTGAGCATGAACAGCGGTGGTAAGAATGAGAGCGGCAAACATGGCCACAACTCCGAATCCGAACGGACCAGCCGCCATCTCTCTATTAATCTCGATTGATTCCCTCTCTTTCTCTTTCTCTTTTCTCGGCTGCGGAAGAGAGAGAGAAATCAGAAGAGGGATTGTTTGTGTGTGTATGTGTATGCGTATGCGTATGCGTATGCGTTGGGGTGCGTGTTTAATAGGTTGTTACAGTTGTCAGTTGAAGACGTGGGTGGGAGAGACAAAAGAGGAGAGGAAAAAGCCATTGTGGGGGCAGATGTCATTCCTTTGCTCACCTTTCAAATTTCATTCATTCCCATTTCCCAACAACTCCTATTTTGGTGCCATCTCCTCCTTTCTCCTTTTTCCTTTCTTACGTCTTCTTCTACACCTCTACTTACTGGCAAATTAATATTATTTATTTCTGAGATATTTATTCAACTGTTTTTAAACGTAATGAATCAAACTCCATCACACTTTATTTTCTTCATTGCATCAGACCTACAATAATTAAACATTTTCATCATCATCATCAAAACCATCCATACAACCATACAACGACAACTATGTATTCCTTACTCAAAATTAAGTATATTAAACTTAATCTTTAGCATTTGTCTTCTCTAGATTGTTAAAATACACCCATGTATCACTGGTTAAAGTGGGCATGTATAGGATTTTTTTTTTTAAGAGACACATATAACAAGTTACACCTTCATTATATTTTTCAAAAAATTTAATTTATAACTTCTTCAAATATTTTTAAAGAAAATAAG
>JAMLFT010004543.1:0-19331 GCA_026544285.1 Pachyrhizus erosus | reverse complement strand
TATTTTAGTCCAACCATCTAAATTAATGGGTTGATTATTAAGTTTTTGATATTGATATGATTTAAAAGATGTGTTAATATATTATTTATTTTTTAATTTATAAATTGATGATTAGATTATTTAAATTAAAAAATAATAAAAATAAAATTAAAACTTATTGGTCAACACATTAAATTAAATCATTGAACTAAAATAATTGATTTTAAAAAATTAAGAGGTTTAATATATTTATTTTTAAATGAGAGAATCAAAATTATAAATTAAAAAACTGAAAATCAAACTTATATTTGTACCTAAAATGATCAATGTATCATGGACATAAAAAGTAGAGTCTAAAGTTTTGTGAAAAAATATAAGTAAATGTTAGTACAATAGTAAAAGCTTTCATGAGCTATGCTGTATTTCACGATTGCCACTGAATGCTTCTATGGGAGGTGCTAACTGAAACTGCTCCAGTTCATTTTCTTCACCAATTTGAGTCAAATTAATGTGTCTTAGTTCTTCCTCTTTCAAAGTCGTTGAATGAATCATGCTTTTAACATTTCATTCCAAATCTTGTTAAATTCTTTTAGTTACAGCTCTTGTCATAGGTCCTCTAAGGCCTTGTAATGCATTTCCAAGCTTGCTTTCAAGTTCTTTCCATGGAGAGTCAACCTTTTTCATGGCACTCCTCTTAGGTCTCTACCATTATTGGTATCCCTTAAACAGATTTGTTTGCATCTGTCATATTTTCTTGTGATCTCATTAACTATACGGAGCAATGTGTGTAATTTCGTGACTTACATTTTGTATGCCTTAAAGGTGTCTGAAGAAATGTTTAAATAAGCGGTTTCAGTAAGAATTAATCTTCATAGAATTATATTTCATGCCATTCAAATTTATGAAATTTTAGAGACACCTATTTACCTACTTTCTCTTATGGGATGCAAGATAAGCTAATTTTCGGAAATCATTTGTTGAGAAGCAATTTATTCATGGCATTTTTACTCTACGTCAGGAACAAATAATCATTGGTAATTTGGTAGTAGCCTGAATTGGAATGTTAGATGTTTCACATCACAATTAGTTTTGCGTTTTTTTTTTTGTCTATATAAGCCAAGCTGATCTATGACAAACAAAAAAACTTAATTAGCAAATCACTATAAAAAATAGGATTTAAATGAAATAGTCTAATTAGTAGAAATAGATAAATAGATAGATCGAATAAATTTTAATTTATATCATAATGGTTTGGATTAAAATAATTTGTTAATTCATTATGATCCATTATTTTTAGAAAATTTCAATTCGTCTATGATCCATTTGATAAAAATTCATACAATTCATTTATTAACAAATTTTCATGGATGCATATTCAATCTATCTAAAAAAATAATATAGTTTAAAAGTTAACTATTATTTATATTTAAATATTATAAACCTTGAGAAAGAACAACATTAATTGAGATAGTTTATGGTCAACCTTGTCTAAGGATTTTTTCAGCTGAAATCGATCAAGGATGTTGTTGGTCTACCTATATCAAAGCTATTTTTGGCCGACTTTGGCATGAGTTATTTTTAAATGACATTGACCGAGATTATTTTTGATTGATTTTTTCTAGAGCATTTTTTGACCGATCCCAACTATGGTTGTTTTCTAGCAAACCTTGGCAAGGACAATTTTTAGTCAACATCAACTAGGGATGTTTTTAGTTGGCCTCAACCAAGGTTATTTTCAACTGATGTCAACCAAAAAAGCCTCGATTGAGATTGTCCAAAAGATGTCTTAATTGAGGTTAATTGAATACAATCTCGATCGAGATTAGCCAAAAACATCCCCGGCTAATATTGGTTAAAAAAATTGTTTGGCTAAGGTTGATAAAAATAGCCTCAACTGAGGTCAACTAGAAACAACCCTGATTAAGGTTGACTAAAATCATTCTTAGCTAATGTCGATCAAAAAATGATTTGACTGAGGTTGATCGAAAAATGCCCTAAGTGAGGTTGGCCAAAAATAATGTTTATTGAGATTGGCCAAAAACATCATTGGCTAATGTTGACTGAAATTTTTTTAAGAGATTTTAAAAATATATTTTCTACACTATTTTTAAAATAATAAATTTAAGAAACATTTAAATATGTAAAAGTATGTTGGATTAATTTTAATTTGTTAAGTATTGATTAGATAATTCATTGGAGTTTGACAAATAGTGAATGAATCTTTTATCATCCATAAAATTAAATGGATGAATTGGATCTAATCTATTTAATATTTTTCTTTTATAATGGTTGGATTAGATGAATTTAAGTTTGGATGAATAAGATAAATGTTGGATAAATGAATTGATTTGCCACGTATACTAACTAATATTGATTGTTAATGACATTCACACACAATATATGCTACTTTTATAAGAATAGTAGGGGTTAAACCTTGTAGCTTGACATTATATTGTCACCTTTCAACTGTTATGCCTAATCACAAAGATAATACATTTACTTTTATTTCTCTTATAATAATAACCACATTCTTTAGGTTTTGAGTACATATATCTTTATATCTTTATTTAAAAATGTGAATTTTATTAATTTGTAAAAGATTAAAAAATATAATCGTTCGTCTTTTATACAGTTGCAGATAACAATGGTACTAGTAAGTCAAGAAAGTTGATAATTTCCTTCAGTGTGTCGGGGTTAGTAGCTCTACTAGGTTTCAGTGTCTACTGGTTTTGGTATAGGAATAGAGTTAAAAAAGGTATTTTCCTACAAAACTCAAGCAACAATTTATATGATAGCTTATTTTCACCTACTTGAATATGGTCATTTAGTTTAAATATGAACTCAAACATGTCCTTGTAGATGAGGTGATGCTCGACGTGGAAACATTGAATAAAGACCTACCTACAATCCCATTAATCTTAATTCTACATAGTACTAATCACTTTTCAAAAGCATCTAAATTAGGGGAAGGTGGATTTGGCCCTGTTTACAAGGTATTAATGATTTGGCATTTTGGATATAGGTGCTTTATTATTATTATCATCATCTTTCAATTTTCTTTTATTTATTGAAATCTTTCATTCAGGGAATTCTATCAGATGGAAGACAAATCGCAGTCAAAAGACTCTCAAAAACTTCTGGACAAGGTTTAAAGGAGTTCAAGAACGAAGTAATGTTTATAGCTAAATTGCAACATCGCAACCTTGTAAGACTCTTGGCATGTTGTTTGGAGGAAAATGAGAAGATACTTGTATATGAGTATATGTCTAACGGAAGCCTCAATTCTCACCTATTTGGTATGTTTTTAGATAACTTCTTTGAATAGCATTTTTCATGAGCTTTTGTATGTTTTGTTGCAATTTTTTCTTGAACATTTTGTGAGCTCCAAATTAATATTGGTCCATAGAGACCAATCAAATGGAGGTGTCATTGGCTTTAAATTAGCAAGGTTGAACTTAACAACAAGGAATGTTATATTACTTGTTAGCCAATAAGATAAGTTGTGTCCTATGATACTGATATCAATTTTTTTAAGAATAAAAGAAATCACTCCTGATCATAAACTAGATAAAATTATGGCACATTTCTGTTTTGTTCCTAATGTGAAACTTCATTCAAGTTATCTTACATAATCAATTATCATAATATATTCTTCAAGGGAAAAAAACTACATCTATAAAAGTAAGTGAATAAATTATTTTTTCTTTCTTTCATGAAAAGCCTAATTCTTATTATTTGATATTTTCTTGTTTCCTTAAGTATTTTTCTTCTCATATTACTTTTAATTTTTTTGAGATATCCTCTCTATCTTTATGTTGTTAGATGATGAAAACAAAAAGCAACTTGATTGGAAACTAAGATTAAGCATTATCAAGGGAATAGCAAGAGGCCTTTTATACCTTCACGAGGACTCTCGACTCAGAGTAATTCATAGAGATCTCAAAGCTAGTAATGTTCTATTAGACCATGAGATGAATCCTAAAATATCAGATTTTGGACTGGCAAAGGCATTTGAAATAGGACAGAACCAGGAAAATACAGAACGAGTAATGGGTACATAGTGAGTTCTACTTATACCTAACATTCCTTTAAATAATAGGATTTTTAATGTTGTTGTAAACACTTAATTATTTGAGAAACAAAAATTCTGCTGTATATAATTTAATGTATGGTAACTAATGAAGTTTATTAATTTCCTTTAGTGGATACATGGCTCCCGAATATGCTATGGAAGGATTATATTCAGTAAAATCTGATGTCTTCAGCTTTGGAGTCCTTGTTTTGGAAATCATTTGTGGGAGAAAAAACAGTGGATTCCATCTATCAGAACATGGTCAAAGTCTTCTTTTATATGTGAGTTTTAACTTGTACCTAATCAAGAAGTTATTCAACCATGCTAACTAGAGCTTAACAATATTTACATATTCACAATTACTTGTAGGCTTGGAAGATATGGTGTGCAGATAAATGTTTGGACTTGATGGATCCAGTACTGGAAAAATCCTTCATAACTTCTGAAGTTGTGAAGTGCATACATATTGGTTTGTTGTGCGTTCAACAAGATGCAATAGATAGACCGACCATGTCGACTGTTCTACTAATGTTGGGAAGTGACATAATGTCCCTTCCAAAACCTAATCACCCAGCACTTTCTACTAGAAGAATGACCTCAAATAAGGAATTAACTTTAAGAAGCTCCCAAAATCCTTCCCCCAATTATGTATCAGTATCTACCATTTTACCAAGGTAACATGGAATATATTCAATCCTTGTGGAATATGTAATTAATTTTGGAAATATTTTGATCAATCGTTTAAACTTGTTAAGCATAACTTGGATCACTATTAGTTTGTTAGACTCACATCACTAGTATAAAGAAGAACATTTTTGTAATCATTCAATATCTTTAATAATTTCTTAATTAATACTAGTTGTTTTTATGATTTTCTTCTTCTCTTCTTCTCTATTTGAACTCTATGATGTTTGGTCTTATCAAATTGGAGTAACTTGCATCTAATATTAAGTCTCTTATAAATATCATGAAATTTTGTAAGTCTCTCAAAGATTCAATCTACCTCTATATTAAGGACAAAAATTTTGACATTTAAAAACATTAAGAAACTAATTTGGAAATTAAATCTTATATGGTTATAATGGTGAACAAAAATTTGAAAGAATAATTTAGTAACCAATTTTTGAAAGATGAAAGTGGTGTCGTATATATCTTTGAAGTATCAAATTAACGGTTTGCTTTTAAATAATACTATTTGTGTCCATGCAATACATATAGGCAAAGAAATAGGTTGTGTTAGTGCAATATGCACTTAGCTAGCATGGTTTGATTGTTCAGATATTTTTTAGATGAAACTAGAACCCACAAGGCATGCATTCTTACTCATGACCATGAGTCAAACTAACTATCCCAACTAGAATATATTCGTGAATTGAGAATATTGAACCCATAAGCCATCTATTTGTGTGGTTGATTATATAATTCTCCAATTCACAAGGTTCTATCCCTTACCCTCTCTTCGAGATGACCTAAACAAGTTATCAACCAATCTATTCATCTCATTGCATAAACTCCTTGAAATCCAAAGTAGTTGCATGGAATAAAAATACGCAGCAAACTCAATTTTATTAAGCACACACGACTAATTCTATTAAGCAAGCTAGCCTTCCAAGATGGTAAACAAATTATGATACATGCCAAGACCTCTCTTAGAAATAAAAATATGATTTTGGATTCCATCATTAATTAGTTGCTAAATATAAATGGATAATTTTTCCTTGCACATTACAAATATGTAAGAAAATAATGGTTCTCTTTGGCACTCTAACGAGGAGCTATTCCAACAATAGATAGAAAGGATGATTTGATGCACCACATAATGAGATATATGATAATGGGAAGAAAACCAAAATCATGCAAAACACCTTCTAAATAGACTAATCCTAATCTATCACAAATTTTCTCTATATTAATTTTGAAAGTTACATATTTTGTCTTTGAGTGATTCATATTGTGCACCATTTCTTTAGAAAGAATAACATTATCAACACTCTCTTTGTAAGACAAAGTTTTTGTAAAGAGAGTTAATAATTTCCTCTAAATAAGGGAGAAGTATGTTCATAAGGACTTTAGGTATAATTCTATAAAATATGTTACAAAATCTTATTGGTCTAAAGTACTTCAATTATTGTGGATGTTCCATTTTCTATATAAGGAAAATAAAGGTTTGAACTAACTTTTCATTATAATAATTGAAGATAAAAGAATCAAAGAAAAAAAATTCCAATCTCCCAATATTTTTGAAAAATTATGGATGAAATTTATTAGGATTATGAGCTTTGTACGATTTCTTTCTCATCAGTGCAACTTTAACTTCTTCATTAGTCAATGAGCCAATCAAAGTAAAAATTTCCAAATCATTTAAAGTATGAAAATTTTTAATCTATAGCTTGATAGAGCTTTAGACGATTAATATACAAATAAAATGACAAAAGTTATTCAATGATTCACTTTTAAGAAAATTAACATCATCACAAGTTTCCTAGAAACTGTATTTCTTAGTTGATCTTCACCAAAATATTTTTATATATCTAAAAACTAGAGAGGTTAAGTTTTCTAAACATAAATGACAAGATCTTTTTCAAGTTCGTTTACATTTTCAAATGATTTTCCTAAGACAAAGGCCATGCACTAGTTGTCTGTCTCGCAGCTGTGAAGGATCATCCTCAAAGATAAAATTACTAAGAATCCTAAAAATTGAGATAAGAGTTCAATTTTATCTTATTAAAAATATGTGTATGTTTTCCTTACGGTGTAAAACGAACAACTATCCATTTTGGGAACACCCCAAAAAGTGCAAATCATTGACCAGGGATAAGTGAAAACAAAAATTCAGTTTGTGACCTTTGAAATTTTTTAATAATTTTTATATATTTTTGTTTGATTAATGTGATACTCTTCTAGAAATTATACTCAAAAACCTTAAGTCTATATAAAAATATCTCATTTTAAAAATGATTTGCTATTTTAGTTTTGGGACGACTTTTGGCCTTGTCTGCTGGAACAGTACGCAAGTTTAGGCTAAGAAGGTTTTTAAGTATTCTCTTATTTTAAAATGAGACTTTTGGTTGGAAAAATGACTTTAGAAAAATAATTATTGTGAATGATACAAAATGAATTAGAGAGCCAGTTTGACCTCTTTAGAAAGATAAATGTGTTTCTAACACATTGGAAAAAGAACCAACCAAAAATAGTTTTGGAAAGGTCTCAAAAAGGACAAGTCTTTAACCAGTATCACTTTTGGAGACATTTTGACTTATTGTTCTTGTTTAATTTCTATTAATTTTTGTATATTTTTTCTCATAAAATAGACTCAAAAACTTTCAATTACGTATAAAAACTTTATGCTTTAAAAATTGTTTATCATCTGGATTTTGAGGCAACATTTGGTCCTTTTTCTAAAATGAAAGTGAGGACCAACACATAACATAGTTACTTTTCAAATTGAATTGCTTACATAATTAATTGCATAATTCTTAATGTGTTGTTATGTGGCTTTGGACTTTGAGATATGAGAAGTGCAAATTTTAGGCAATTATCTGTGTGTGCATTTATATATGAAATTTGATGATCTTGTGACTTTTTGGCAAGATTAACTAGTTGTGAATTGTGGTGTGTTTTTACGAATGTTGTAATACACAACATTTCTCTTAGTGTGGTTATAGAGACTTGCAAAAAGGAAACTTTGATGACTAGAACTTGGTTCTAGTGCTTGTCATTTTTAGATGACAAATGAAATAAAAAAAAGAAATCCTAATAAAAAGAGTGTGAATTATGAATAGATAACGTATGATATCATTAACCCTTTTTATTTCAGTTCACACTTAGACTAAATTAGGATCATTGCATGAAAATTTAAGATTCTATAATTAGGTAACCTCTATGAAACTTGAGAGGGTAAGGTATGTATGAAATTGAGGGGTAAGGTACACGTAAAACTTAATAAAACTAAGTATATGTCGCAATTTGTCTATGTGGTTGGTAAATTGCAATATAGCGACACAAGAGTTTTGATCCTAATACGATATGTACATATAAGTGCAAGCATAAGGCAAGATGCCAAGAGTACAAGACCTAAAGTATTGTGTGAGATCTTCTAGCTATGGAAATAATAGAAGTTGCAAAGCAAAGATTGAATGGCACGACTCACTAATTGTAGAGAGAGAGACAAATGTCCTCAATAACGAAACATTGTGGATCAAGAGGTGAAGCTTTGAGGGTCATATGTCAATTCATCATCTTAGTACCAATGATAAGGGAACCCTATAATACTGGTTCTTACTGTCAATTTCTAATGAAGAGTTAGAAGAAGTTTTAGAAGAAGAAAGTCATGATGTTTATTGAACCTCAATGATTCTCATAAAATATTGTTGAAATATTAAGTTATTTTTAATAAATGCACTAATCGAACAAGTAGTAAATCTAGTAAGGTATCATTTTTCATAAGGATTGAGTCAATTGAATCACTTTTATCAAACAATTATTATCTAGATGAGGCAATTTAAGTTATCACTACATAATTGAATGAAAATTAATTTGTAGAACATTACACTAATCTTATATTTATGAAATTTTTCAAAAGGTTATATCAAATATGGTAAAAGTAATTAAGGATTTGAATTCATTTGTGTTCATCCTTTATATAACACTTGTATTCAATATAATTTAAGCATGGATTGAAAGTTCAAATTTAACCAATATAGGTTTTACCCAATTATATGGCATAAAACCTTTTTGATCCTATCTCAATGCTTTTTTTACTTCTACAACTACATTAAATTGCAACAAGCATGAAGAGCGAAATCCATGAGAACAAATGTATTAAAAAAATATTATTCATGGTCTCAATTCTAAGCATGGTAATTTAACTCAAATTAGAACACACACATTTATAAGCTTATTTTACCCAACAAAAAAAAAACAAATAACAACAAAATCCCATTGACTAATATGTTCATCAAACTTTCTCAAAACTTCCAAAGGCTCAACAACAAATTATTTAGGTTCAACAACCAGTTTATCCAAAATGTTAAATGCCATTTACATACATCATACAACATACTAAAAGTATTCAAACACATAAAGTAAGTTTCCTTTACTTGGTGGGGTACTTTTTGCAAGAAAAACATCAACAAAGGTTGTGAGGAATTTGATAATGAAAAGCCCTTTAATGCTCCATGAAAATCAATAGCTCAAGAAGGAGGAAACCCCAAATTTCAATTGAGGATGGCTATTTATAACAAGGAGACAAGGGTTTGATCCAATGGACACAAGGATCCAAGGGTTTAACACCCAAAATGAAAGTTTGAATTTCACAAAAATGGTAACAATATGGTTGATGGCATCTAGTCATATATAAATGGTAAGATAACTAACTATAAATGATAAGTCATACCTTTGTAAAAAAGGGTAAGTCAATAGTTAACTAACCTTGATCAATGTGCTAATTGTATAGGAAAACATGTTAATGACACTTTGACATTGGCTCATGGTATGCCATTACTCAATTACTTACTCCTTCAATGTAACTTCCTATTACATGACACGAAAGACTAATTCTAGTAAGATTTCTCTATTGAAATTGCATCATTATTATTTTTTATGGAAATTGAATTTAATTACTCTTGTAATAATCCTTATGCACATAATTCATCACAAATTAGAAAATTGTTGTGTTACACCCCTCATCTTAAAACCTTACACCCTCTACTTGTTTATTACTTTTTTTCATCTCACTTTCTTATCTCAAAACCTTAATCCTTTCATTTTTTTCCATTTACTCCCCTTTATTAACTCCTTTATCTCAAATAAAGGGAGAACATGTAATGAATTCAAACAATGTGAAACCAAAAACAAATGAGAAGTTAAAATAAAGAACCATGATAAGGTAATGGCAATTATGTGAGTCATTGAGATAGGAAGGTGTAGCATAAAATGCAAAATAAATATTTTTAGTTTTTATTTTATTTTTAATTTAACAAAATAATATAAATTTGGTGTAGCATAACAAAGAGAATTGATTGTTAATGTAAAATACTTTTACACTAATAATATATAGCAACTAAAATCATAAAATATTTACACTTAAAAGTTGATTAAAAATAAAAGTAAATTACATTTCTCTCCTAAATCGTAAGAGATACAAATATTACATTGCTCTTCCTTTTATGTTAAAATTTACAATAATTTAATATTTGATTTAAAAAAAACTTATTTTTCTCTCCCTTTTTATTCTTCATACATTAAATTTCCAAACTCTTTTAAAAAGGAATTATATTTTCTAGATTTATAAAGTATAAGCATAACCCTAAGTTAAGAATGAAAATAAAATAGGTGAGGATGATAAAAAGAAATAGCAGAGTTATGAGTAGTGGGAGGAGATAGACATATTACAAGGCATGTTCATGCATCCAATTCCAAAATTCTAGTGAAGTAAAAGAGATGAGAAGCATGCAATGCCATTGTGGTGTATTTACAAAGTTGGTTCTCTTGGAATGGATATTCTGATTTATTGTGAAAATTGGATTACTAATATAAAAAATTGATTTCATCATTTCCATCTTTAATTTTTATTTTGTTTCTATAGGTTCATTTAACTTAATTGCTAGTTGGTTATGTTGCAACCCATCAATTCTACTGCATAATAGATACTTGTTACTCTTAAGCAATAGCTCAAACATTTTTATTGTCTAAATAAATATTGCATCATTTTTTTTATCAATTTCGAGAGAGAAAATAAAATAAAACCTATTTAACTATGCAAGCATGCCATGAGTAAATATGATCAAATTCCTTATGCAAAAAATAAGCTTTAATAAGAAAGTCACAATGTGGTAATAATGTTATATGCAATGAGAGGTCATCGATCATCCATTAATAAAAAAAATGGAAGAGGAGAGACAAGATAATATATGTTTATTAAACAAACAAATGCTATAGTAAGGTACTACATTAAGTGATTTATGGTGCACCACAATATTTGGTCTTAAAATTAATCTATGGAGCATCATTTTATTTTAAACTCTTCAAACTAGATTATTCGAACTAGTTCTAACATCTCTTATAGGAAACCATAATTAAACACTAAACATCAAATTAGCTCGTGCACCATCAGATTCCACTCGAGATCATAGAGAAATACACTAAATCAAATCAAGTCAAAAACAAAACAACATCGTTTCACACTTGATTGATTGATGAAGAGATGAACATGTAAAAATAGAAGATAAAGAAGCTTAGTCTCAACATTCACAAAGCAAGACAATAATGGAGTTTTTAGAGAATGAGTGAGATAAAGAGTGTTGAATCATATGGAATGGTTGGTTGGGACATGGTTATATCTCATATAACTATATGAAGGGTTAGAAAATACACTAAAAAGGTTGAATAATGTGTGATTTTAATAAAAAAAATTCACAAAATCATAAAAAAAAAAGACATATACAAAGATGGATAATTGTTTCACAAATATAGGAAGTATAAAAACATGAGAAAAACAAACAACACAAAAAACACTTTTTATACTAGTTTGCTCCTACTCTTGAGCTACATTCAATTCTCCCTCGACTTAAGGGGTTCTACTAATAAAAAACTTATTACAAAAATGAGTAATGATTATATCACTCATGGTTAAGATACAAATATTCTCTAAATCACTTCTACCTACACTACTTAATCACCTTATTAAGTATCTCAAGTATTTTTTTGCACTAAATTATTCTTGCCTTACACAAGAACTTTACATAATACAACTTACAAAGTAAAGATATAAAAATTTAAGCACAAAACACAACTTAACAAAGATAAAGATATAAACATATTATAGAACAAATATGTTTATAGAGTTTGGACATATAAGAGTTCTTCAAATAATTGATTCAAGGCTAGTAGTTCTTCATAGTTTTCATACATTTGGTATATATAGGCTTGAAAGAGTAGTGTATGTTGTAACTCAGCATTCTTATATCTTCTATTGTGAATTAAATGCATAACTCTTTATATCTTCATAGGAAGATGTTCAAATTCTATCAGAGGTGATAGAATATATTTTATCCTTTGTCTTTTTTTTTTGGCTTTATGAGCATTAAAAGATCAATTGTTCTTTTGTATATTCCTACTATAATTTCTTCTTGATAACAAACTTTAGAATTCGATAGTCCTTTGTGATATGGAAATTTGTTTGTCTTCATTATATATATTGTTTTTTTATTAAATGTTTATTTAAATTTAAACACTAGAACAACAATACAGATAGAAACATAAGTAAATTATTAAATTGGTTATCTTAGACATCCAAAAATATGTAATGCATCTATTATGCATAATATTGACATATACAAAAGAAAAATTTGGAAACATTTAAATTTCCATTCAAAATAGGATATAAGTAGTATTCGAACGTAATATATTTATTATAGGTAATTTTTATAATATAAAGGAAAATTTTTTGAACATTTAATAATTTCTTACTCAAAATAGTATTATAAATAATATTTTAATGTAATACATTTATTATAGATAATCTTTAAATATACAAAGGAAGAATGTTGGAGCATTTAATGATTTTCTACTCAAAATAGGAATATAAATGATATTCTAATGTAATATATTTAATTTTCCATTTAAATCTGTATTGCCTTTTTCGTTCACTTAATTTTGTTTTTAATATTTTTATAAGACGTTCAATTAATGAATTTTATAAAAAAAAAAATTGATTTTAATAAAGCAATATGTGAATTCTTTTAGTTAAAATTAATTTTTGTACTCTGATTTTTTTATATAGTTTAATTTATCTATAATTTTTTTTACTTTAAGAAAGTAATGTTGTGAAATGTAAATTTATAATTGTATAGAAAAATAAATAATTATAATTATTTTTTATTTTTTATTAGTAATTAAATTTTTTATTGTAAAATATTAATTGGTTTTAAATATTTTTTAGTAATAAAAAGTTAATAAAATCATTAATAAAAAAATTACTCTCTCCCTGACTTGTGTAATGTATGGATCTACACTCTAATTTATTTTAAAAGTACGATGTCCAAAGACTAAATTAATTATAATGATTATAAATTTTAAAATATAAAAAAATCAAAAGTCAAATTAAAACTACTTTGACTGATGACTGTGATGAGTGATTAGAAAATTTATATTGATGATATTTTTCTTGTCGAATAACAATGTTTTAAAAATTAAACATCCATACTTATTTTTTAAGGCTTTCTAACTAGTACTCTTAACATGCATACTTTTAAACAATTAAAAAATATTAAAAAACACATAAGAACGTATTTAAAAATAATAAAGAAATACTTTTTTATATATTTTAATTTTTTTTAACTAACGTCTTAAGTAGTATTCGTTAACATTTTTTTTTATTTCTAAGCGACGTGTTCAATTCAAACACTTCCATGAGAAAAACCTACCTATCCACACGACAAGAAGAATGTTCCGCTGAACAATCAAACCACATTCCGTGTTTGTTCATACTATTTATTTAATTATCATAATTCAAACTTGAAAATATCTTATATTTAAATAAGTTCATTTAAAATAATTTTTAAAGAATAATAATAATAATAATAATAACTATTTTATAAATTAAAATAATTTATTCATTAGTTAAAATTTATTTTTTAAATAAATTATAAAAAAATTTACAAATTATATTATATATAAATTAATTTTAATTTATAAAACAATTGTTTTATTTTTATTTTTATTTTCTTTTTTTAAAATGCTTAAAGAAAAACTTATTCAAAGAAATTCTTAAGAATAATCGAAGTATCCCATGTGCAGTTGACTTTTGTAAACCCTAACACTGTCCCATTACAGCCCCCTTAACTTGATAAATCCTGTACACGAAAATGCATCTCCAGTATAGCACTAAAAACTTTTAAGTGAATAGAACCAAAAAGATTCATGACCCATTTGAGGATTATTAGTCTCAGCTTCATGCTCCTCTTCCTCACTACAATAAACGCACAATCCCCAATTTACATGTACAATTCTTGTGTGAACTCTACTCTTATTAGCCCCTCATACAAAACCAACGTTAACAACCTCCTTTCATGGGTAACCTCTGACTCATTCACAAGCAAAGGTTTTAACTACACCGTTATTAACAACGACAACGATAAGAATGATGACTACGACAACAACAATGATGTAAGTGACGTTGTTTATGGATTGTACAGCTGCAGATATGACATCACAGGATATTTCTGCCAGTTCTGTCTGAACACTGCTGCTAGTGAAATTGCTCGACGGTGTCCCAACAGTGTAAGCGCTGTTATATGGTATGACATATGCATACTCCGTTACTCTAACCGAAGTTTAGTTGGAATTGTTAGTTTAAGCCCTACATGGAATATTACAGGACCCAGAAAAATCAAGGTAATCTTTGAGTGTGGAATTTGAAAAATTCAAGGAATTTTACATTGATGAAAATATAGTTACTTTGATTAAATTTCTTTCATATTTATACTAAGTAATTCAAATCTCTTGTGTTTTAAATTTTTATCTAAATAAAGTAATTTAATTTGAGTTTAATGAGTATATACACTTGGTGTAAAAAGTTTTACACTGTCATCTTATAAATTTAATTTTATTATGTTTTTTAAATAAATTATCATAAAAATGAATAAACTCATTATATGTGATTGGATGAGTATAAGAAAAAAATTTACAATTTTAATGCATAAACTGTTTAGTCATTTCATTTTCAGCATATGCATTACGCATATTTCATTTAATGTGTTAATCAAAAGTTCATTCATCTTAAAATATTATTTGAAATTCCTTTGTTTTGTTTTGAAAATTTCTAAAAAATTGTCATCATTTTAAAAATTCTTTATATTTTATACCAAAACAAGGGATTTTGATGTATCATACTTTTAATTTACTTAAAAAATGAGTTTCTCTCACAAAGTTTGCTGTCCAAACCCAGGACTCAACAGAAACTAAGAAAATTGAGGATTCTATGGAGGGTTTGATTAGAAAAGCAACTATAGAAACCAAGAAGTTTTGGGCAGTGGAGGAGTTCGATTGGGGTGACAATGAGACATTGTATGGATGGGTGCAGTGTGATAGGGATCTTCCAAGTGATGAGTGCAGGAAGTGTTTGAATGCTTTGTTAGACATATTTCGACGATGTTGTGGGACAAAGGTACAATGGGCGGTTTTTGTTCCAAGCTGTGGGATCAGGATGGATGATGAGAAGTTCTACCAGAAATCTGGTAAGATATTGACTGTTTTGGCTTGGGTTCCACCTTATTTTTACTATTTGAATTTCAAGTGTGTTATGCTATTTGACCAAATGGAGTATTCCTATGTTGGGCTTAAACTAACTTTATCATAAAAACTTTGGCTGGGTAAATCAGCATTTTAGTTCTGAAAATATAAGTGTTGTCAAGTTGATCCCGAAATAAGAAGAGTCAAAATAGGTTCTTCTATTGTCATTTTAATTTTTAAATTAATTATTTATTATCATTTTAGTTTAAAATTATCATTTAAGTTACACGACCTTTTAAAATTTGAATTAAAATTAATGATGACTTACACTTTTATAGACTTTTGGATTTTATTATTTTTAGAGACTAAAATATAATATCTCACACTTTTTAAGACTAATTTGAATATTCATCCAACTTTGGTTAGAGTAAGTTGGCCTATATAACTCAAAATATGTACGAAAAGAGTTAGTTTTGAAAATTTAAACTCAGTCTTGATTTAGTTTTGCATTGCTTGCATCCAAAATTGGCTGTAACTTGTAATTGGCTCAATTTCTTTCTTTTTCCATAAATGTTTGGATCCAGAAATGTTTATATATATGCCTATGTATACATACATATATACTCTCTCAACACGACAGTGAAAAAGACGTTATGATGAGTTTTACTAAGTCAAATAGTTTTTGGCACCCTGAATTGGGATGTTACATGTTTCATATAACAATTAGATTTTGTTTTTGGCCTATATTAGCCAAGTTGATCTATGACAAACAAAAAAACTTAATTAGCAAATCACTATCAAAAACAGGATTTATATGAAGGGTCTAATTAGTATTGAATTTTAGTGACATTGACCCATAATATGTACTACTTTTGTAAGGATAGCAAGCATCAAACCCAGCAGCTTGACATTATATTGCCCCCTTCAATTGCTATGCCTAATCTGCAAACATAACACATTTACTTTTGTTTCTCTTATAATAATAAACACTTTCTTCAGGCTAAGAGTAATTATATCTTTCATTTTTATTTAGAGCATGTAAAAATCTGATTAATTTGTAGAAAATTAAAAAATATAATCATTCATCTTTTATACTATTACAGACAGTAAAGGTACTAGTACATCAAGAAAGTTGATCCTTTCCTTTAGTGTGCTGGGATCAGTAGCTTTACTATGTTTCAGTGTCTACTGCTTCTGGTACAGAAAAAGAGTTAGAAAAGGTAATTTGTTGCAGTAACTATTGCAAGAATTTTTAAAATAGATTACTTTCACATACTCAAATATGGCCATTTAGTTCAAATATGAACTCAGAAACATGTCTTTGCAGCTGAGATGATGATCGATAATGAATCATTGAATGGAGACCTGCCTACAATCCCATTTATCACAATTCTCCGTAGTACTGATAACTTTTCAAAATCATCTATATTAGGGGAAGGTGGATTTGGCCCTGTTTATCAGGTATTAATGATTTGGAATTTATGATATAGATACTTTACTTCTGTCAACTTTTTTTATGTTCTCATTTATAGGAAACTTTTATCAGGGAATTCTACCAGATGGAAGACAAGTTGCAGTCAAAAGGCTCTCACAATTTTCTGGTCAAGGCTCAGAGGAGTTCAGGAATGAAGTAATGTTTATAGCTAAATTGCAACATCGCAACCTTGTAAGACTTTTGGGGTTCTGCTTGCAGGAAAACGAGAAGATACTTGTATATGAATATATGTCTAATGCAAGCCTCGACTGTCACTTATTTGGTATGTTTTCAGATAGCTCCAGCGAATAACAATTTTCATGAGCTTTTGTAGTTTTTACTGCAATTTTTCTTCAACATTTTGTGAGCTCTAATTAATCTTGGTATATGAAAACCAATTAAGTGGAAGTGCTGTTGGCTTTAAAGTAGTATGGTGGAACTTAATGCAGTGTATAATATTTGTTAGTTAATAATACAAGTTGTTCCACATGATTTTGGTATCTACGTTTTTTTTTTTAAGAATAACAGCAACAACTCGTGATCATCATACCAGAGAAAGTTATGGTGCATTTCTTGTTTGTTCATATTGTGAAACTTAATTCAAGCTATCTTATGTAATCAATAATCATCAGATGTCCTTAAGTGAAGAAGACAACCTCTTGAAAAGTGAGTGAAATAAAATAATAATTCTGCTTTTTAAATTCCTTCCATGCTAAGGCCAGTACTTACTATTTGGTATTTGCTTGATTCATTAAGTTTTTTTTTTTTTCCTTTGCATACTGCATTTTTTGTTGAGATATCTTCTGTCTTTTTGTCGTTAGATGATGAAAAGAAAAAGCAGCTTGACTGGAAACTAAGATTATGCATTATCAATGGAATAGCAAGAGGTATTTTATACCTTCACGAGGACTCTCGACTCAGAGTAATTCATAGAGATCTTAAAGCTAGCAATGTTTTATTAGACGACGAGATGAATCCCAAAATTTCAGATTTTGGATTAGCAAAAGCATTCGAAATAGGACAGAACCAAGCAAATACAAAACGAGTAGTGGGCACTTAGTGAGTCTGCTTATGTCTAACATTTCTTTAAATAATAGGATTTTTCTAATGCAGTTTTAAACACTTAATTATTTGAAAAATGAAATTGTAACTGACCTATATTTTATTTAATGTAAGAGAAATAACAAAGTCCTTTTGCTTTCTTTTAGTGGTTACATGTCTCCGGAGTATGCTATGGAAGGATTATTTTCTGTGAAATCTGATGTTTTCAGCTTTGGAGTTATTGTTCTAGAAATCATTATGGGGAATAAAAACAGTGGATTTCATCTGTCTGAACATGGTCAAAGTCTTCTTTTATATGTGAGTTTTTAACCATACCTAATGGAGATATTATTCAACCATACTAACTAGAGCTTAACAGCATTCATAATCCTCAATTACATGCAGGCTTGGAACATGTGGTGTGCAGGAAGATGTTTGGAATTGATGGATCCAGTGCTGGTAAAATCCTTTATAGCCAGTGAAGTTGAAAAGTGCATACACATAGGTCTGTTGTGTGTTCAACAAGATGCAGCAGATAGACCAAACATGTCCACTGTTGTTCTAATGCTGGGAAGTGACACAATGACTCTTCCAAAACCCAACCACCCTGCATTTTCAGTTGGAAGAATGACCTCAAATGAAGCATCAACTTCAAGTTCCCACTTACTTTCCATTAATAATGTAACAGTCTCTACCTTTTTACCAAGATAGTAGGGAATATTTTCAATGTTTGAGGAGTATGTATTTATTCCATTAAAACCATAAAACTTGTCAGGTATGGTATTCATATTTTTTTCTTATTTTATTTTCTTTAAGATAGGAGGAACTATGAAATTAAGAAAACTAACCATCAAAGGAGTAGGTAATGTATACTTGGATCAAAACATATTTCCTTTATGCCTTTGAAAGGCAATCAAACTAGAAAACCAAAAGACAAGGAAATGAAGACTTATCAGTTTTCTGAATTTTTACCAAATTAGACAGACCACGTGCTAATGTAGAAAGAGACAAAAGAATTTTCTTCAGTATCTTGTGACAGAATGCAGAGCCTGTAGCAAATCAACATCATTTTCCATTTTCAACTGATTCTAGTAAGGAGACTCCTGAGTGATGATCTAAATCCTAATAGATTATTTCTACTAGAATGCCTTATATAAACTGGGGAGCATATATATATATATAAAAGATTATTCGTATGAAGAGGCCAAATGTTTAGCTATGAGAGATTTTTGGATGAGAATATATGTGATTTTTATAAGAGTCAATCTTATTCAAGTCAAATAAGATCATTATAAGTAGTAAAATTTTGTTTGTAAATATTTAATACAGCGATATATTTAACATTTAAATTTGAAATTACTAATTAAAATAAAATAACACAACATTGATTGGTCCACACACTATAAGAGATTTTCCTTTTCAGTTCTTGCAAATATTGTACTCTTAGTGTCCCAAAATAATTGATATTTAAGATTTTCTCATACATATTAAAAAAAATATTTTAAAAAATAATATTTATTAGAAGATAATTTT
>JAMLFT010004542.1:0-19333 GCA_026544285.1 Pachyrhizus erosus | reverse complement strand
AAACTCATGAAATTTAAAAATAATGATAAAATTGAATATTAAATTTTTTTTCTAAATATTTAAATTTATTTTTCTAAAAATGATTTTTTGTTGAATTTTTAAAAAGAAATGATTTTTTTAAGTTTAGGTAGGTTGGTAGGTTAACCTATTTAATCCATTAACTTGTGGTGGGTTGAGCCAACGTTTTCAAAACTTAACAAAAAGTGAGTCGAATTGGATTCACTTGTTTATAAAGTGTGTCAAGGTGGGTCAGACCAAATTGACCAATTTTCATAGTTCTAAGTATAATATGTCCCAAATTGGAAAGTGTGACATTAGCTATGGCCTAAAAGATGTTAACACGAATATAGGAGTTTAATTTGATAGGCTTCCTATTTAGTTTGGGATAAACAAGTCGTGATTATCTTGTTATATTCCTTAATAATACGTAACAAATTAATAAATTATTAATGTCATTATTACATTAGTCACCAATTAATATTATTACTTGATAATAAAGATAAATAAAAAATTTTAAAAGACTAAAAGAAGTTTAAAAATCTAAAACTAAAAATATTTTATTTTATAAGGATAAAAATTTATTAAAGTGTTTTATTTATTATTACTAATTAATAAATATACAACTGTGACTTATTTAATGTTATTTTACAATTCTATCCTCAATTTAGTTGGAAGAATGATTACTACTTACATCCTTCTTTTATAAATTAATTGAACATTATTATGCTCTTATATGAGAAATTTAATGTTTTCAAGAGAAAAGAAAAAAAAAAAAGTGTGTGGATCTACGACATAAAGCTGGATGGAGATGTCAATTATTGCCATGCGTTGGTATTTTGCCTGAGCATATGCAGTTTGCATTTGAGAATATATAGTGATTAAATTGCAACTCAATGGACGCTGATCCCATATTATTATTATGATCAACCAAAGACACGTACAAATTTGGGATACTCAATTTGGATGTGGCAGGCTACCAGGAGGCATCGTTATAAGATAGAATGAAAAACCTTCACATTGTAGTTATTAATAGTCTTGGCACAAAAAGAAATAATAGAAAATTATATATAAATTATACAATAAAAAACAATCAAATAAAATAACAAATGAAAATCAAATCAATACTATATATCCGACAGATCCAGCAATCCATGAAGCTTTCATCCCTTCCAAAAACAGAAAATGAAGCTTTCATCCCAGATTGAAAATTTGAAGTTAACCTGCCATAAAATGCAAATTTTGTGATACAATTCAGAACACATACAGTTAGTCATGATGGAGAAAAATTAGAGAGTGAAATTTAGTAATAAATTAAATTAAATGAAATTGAAAATCTAGCTAGCCATTAGAGTACAAATACGTAACTATGTAAGCATTTTATACGAAGTTTTAACATTAGATCAGAAGCATCTGAAAACAAGAAAAATTTTCTAAGCAGAACACGTCATCTATAATTTCCTTAGAGAGCAAGAAAAAATAATAATTTTCTAGAGAATTACCATTAGTAAAGGCACGAACTAATTAAAGAAAAAAAATAATTGCATATACTTAGTTTTGAAAGCCAATATGTGCGTGTGAGAGTGACATACAAGTAAAGAGATATATAATGAAGTAAAATACACACTAGAAATTTTTTAAAAAAAAAACTTCCCTTTCCATATCAAACAGAGATATTGGTGTATATTTAACTAATTCAATAGGAAAATACACACTAGAAAGTTCAAAGAGAGAAGTTATTGAAATTACATACTTGCTAACCTTTGAGCCACCTATGACACATTGCTATGTTCACTTCAATCGTTACGAGTATATAGTCTGTCAGTTTGTTCAAGAATATCAGGTAAGCAATTCTCCATGGTTGCGAAAGTAGTATTGACCCTATTAAGCCCCAAAAGCCTGTGAAGAATCCTAGTCCAAAACTCAGGTATAATGCGCCATAGAAAATTGAATCATCATCTTCACCATCAACGGCTAGTCCCTGAGGCTTTACTTTTGTCTTGTCACCAGGACAACTTTTGTTAACTTGTTCACCACATAGATCAATATTTCCTTCAAAACTAGAGACATCAAAGGTTTGCAACTGTCTCCCCAAAGGGATTCTTCCAATTAGATTGTTGTATGATAAGTCTAACACTGCAAGACGATCAATATTGGAAAGAGTAGAAGGGATTTTGCCAGAGAAACGATTTCTTGATAAGTCAAGAAATTCAAGAAAATTTAAATTCCCGATCACTGAAGGAATTTCTCCATCCAAGTTGTTTCTTGATAATTTCAAAGAAACTAAGCCATGTAATGTCCAATTTCTTTTGGTATTTCACCAGTTAAATCATTACTTGAGAGATCAATGCTACTTAGAAGATTTTCTGGTTTCCAAAGCACATAATCCTGACCTTTCCACATCAATAACACATTAGGGTGATACACGCCTTCGTCTATATCACTTGAAATTACTCTCCTTTCCATCATTGTAGTAAAATTTCTTAGACATTTTGGAATTCCTCCTGATAAGTGATTCCTTGAAAGATCCAAGAGAAGAATTTGGCTCAAATAACAGATGTACAGGGACACCTCCAAAGAAGTTATTTACTCGTAAGGTCAGGATTTCCAATTGTTGTAGACTTTCTCCAATCCATGATGGTATTGGACCAGACAACAAATTTTCGCTCACATCTAATATATATAAAGAAATGCAGTTCTTCAATGTGAATGGTAGTTCTCCAATTAAACTATTGTTTCTTAGGACCAAAGCTTCCAAATTAACAAGAGTACCAAAGCTTCAATGTGAAATCTTCCCTGACAATTTATTGTTGCTTAGATCAAGAAATTGTAATGAATTCAGATGTTCCCAACAGTCTGGCAGTTGTCCCATTATTTGATTATTTGACAAATCCAAAATGTGCACTTTTGTAGTTGCGATTTTTCTACATAAGAATGTATTGAAATAAGAAATCTTGTTTTTGGAAAGGTCCAATGTGTAAGTTTGTGATAAAAAAACAGGAATTTCACCATCAAATTGATTTGAATTTAGACTTATATATGTATCATCAACATTAGTAAGCCTGATTGGTAAATTCGGAATTTTACCCTTGAGATTGTTGTAAGACATATTCATCTGACTTATAGACTGTAACTTGTTCCAAAACCAATCAGGTACAAAGTCATCGATCCCAGCATTAGAGATATCTAGAGATTGTAAGTGATTTTGAGTCTGGAGCCAACTTGGGAAACTAGGACCCAACTTACAAGAACCTAGTCCCAAAGTAGATCATTGGAAGGTGGAGCCCAGGTAGCACCAAAATTTAGAGACAACAAGTTGTTTGTTAAGTCTAACTCCTTCAATTTGGACAAACTTGTGAGATGCGCTTCAACAATATCTCCCTCCAAGTAATTTTCCTCCAAGTGAATAGACACTAACTCATATAGCAATCCAATGCTTTTAGGTATTTCTCCGATTAATTGATTACTGGAAAGATATAATCCCATCAAAGATGTAAAAATTGAAAGATTAGGTAGTGTGCCAGTAATCCGATTATATGATAAATCCAGAGCCAGAAATGTGTGTCTATTGCACCATGAAGAATTTTGAATGAAGCTAGAAATTTCTCCACTTATGTTGTTGAAGTTAAGGTATAATTCCTGCAATGTGCATATATTCCCAATGGAAGCTGGAATCTCGCCTTTTAGTTTGTTAGAGCCAACGTCAAGAACTTCAAGAGAGTTCAGTACTTTCCCAAATCCATTTGGAATGGGACCTTCTAACAAGTTATTATCAAGGGAATGGCTATGAAGATTAGTGGTGAAGTTGGAAATCCAATGAAATATAGCAGATGATTTCAATAGATTAGAGGATAGATGAAGGGTGACAAGAGAAGATGAAGAACTTTTTACCGAAGCAAATGGCACAAGAAAACTTTTATCAGTAAGTCTGTAACTTGCTGGATGAAGTTCTTGTAGTTTGGAGCTGAAGTTGAATAAATTTGCTTGAAATATTGATGACGTCATATTATTAAAAGAAAGATCAAGGATCACAAGAGATGGAAAGTTTGGATAGTGAGGTGATGACAAAGAAATATTATTATCAGAAAGTTAAAGCTCTCGAAGATTAAGGCTATAGTTGAACAACAATTGAAATGTTAATGACGTCAACCTATTATAAGAGAGATCAAGGATGGAAAGAGAAGTGGAAAGATTGGAATGAGAATGAAACAAAGATGAAATGTTGTAATCTGAAAGACCACAACCAACTAGACTCAACTCTCGTAAGTTTAGAATAAGTTTACCAATTATTTGTAGCCAGTGACGAGAGGAGCCAAGATTAGGCAAAAACCCCAGCTCAAGAGTTGTTAATGAAGAGAGAGAAGATAACCATTTTGCACCTTTAATTTTAAGATCAAAATTGCCATCAAGTATAAGAGTGTGCAAGGTAGGAAGATTTCCAACCTGGAAAGGGATTGCTCCAGCAAGTGAATTTCCCCTAAGACAAAGATACCTCAAGTGTAAGAGATTTCCAAGTTGAAATGGGATTTCTCCATCGATATCAAAATTGTCAGTTAGATCTAGATATAGTAAACTTGTAAGCTTCCCCAGTTTAGAAGGGATTACTCCATGAAAAGAATTTTCTTTAAGATCAAGAAATTCCGACTTTGAAAGATTTCCCAACTGAGAAGGAATCCTCCCACCAAAACTGGACAATGATAAATTGAGATATCTTAAATTTTTGAAAGCGCTTATGAGTTTTGGGATGTGACTCCCTCGAAAATTATTATTGCTGAGATCCAAATATTCCATATTTTGCAAGTCAATCAATGAGGAGATATAGATTACACCTGTCAAACTTTGTAGATCACCACGAAGATCAAGCATATGCACGTGACCTGTTTCATGGCTACATTTAACACCCTTCCATTTGCAACAATCTCTATTGCTGTCATTGTGGCTCCATGTAGACAGCATGCCAGAGTTATCTCGGAGGCCTTGTTTGAAGTTGAGGAGTGCTTCTCTCTCCCTCTTAATGCATTTCACGTGTGATGGTGAGCTGAATCCAATAATGGATAATTGGGTATGCAAAAAGCACACTAACATTGCAAACAAGATTTTGTGAAAGTAACTGCCCATTATTATGATTTTCCACATACAAAAGAACAATCACTAAGAATGTATAGAAATAGGCACTTCGTCAGCTCCAAGATTTAAGTAGTAAGTATACTTATAGTGCAGCTTAATTTGTCTACTCTCTGTCTACATTGACTTTCCAAATCCTCATGCTAAGAAATAGGCACCTGTTCAAGAGTTAGTTATACATGATCCAAGAATCAAGGAGCAAATGAGAGCAGCCAGACAAAGAACAATATTATTTTCGTTTTTATTTTCTCTAATTCTAGTTTACTATCTTTTAGGGGTTTGTTCTGTCGTCATGTTCAAGCCAGTATCAATTTTCTCTTTAGTTGTACTTCCTTCTAGTCGTTTACAAGAGAAGCTCATGTTGAAATTTTCTAACTTGAATAAAAATAGGATTAAACAATCCATCATAATTTATTGATATTATTCTCTTGTCTGCTTGAAGATTGTTGATTACATATACTTTTTGTATCAATCAATCTTAAGAGTTATTTAATCCTGTTTTTACTTAAAGAAAATTAGACAACCCCTTCACAATAATTTAGTTGAATTTCAATAACACGAATTTCTTAATTTGGATTCGTTTCAGTATACTCCTACAACTTAATTTCGACGCCCTTAATTGTTTTCATTGACTTTCCAAATCCAGCTTCTTACACTAAGAAATTGTGACTGCGCACTTGTCCAGCTCCTAATGCTAAGAATTATGACTAAGCACGTGTCAACATTCTAAAGAAATTTTTCTACTCAAATTTGGTCATTTGGAACGGTGTCCAACTTTTACATCTCATCTCAATTTGTCCTGCTCAAATCTGGTTATTGGGTATTGTGTCTAATTTTTTTTATGTCAATCTCTCGCTTATGTTTTTATTTTTTTATAAAATATAGTTTTATTCCTTATACTTTTATCGTTTTTATTCTTGATTTTTGAAATTTTATATTAAATATTTTAATTCTTAAATTTTAATTTCTTTTTTTTTTTACTCTTTTTTTTCTTTTTTAATTTTTTATAATATACATATAAAAAATATCAAAAAACATATTTTATAAAATTTAAGGACTAAAAATAAATATTTTATAAAATTTTAAATTTTAAATATTTAATATAAAAGTTTAATGTGAAAGTTCAGATACTAAAAGTAAGAATCAACTAAAATATAAAGAATAAAAATATATCGTATTTGTTTTACTCATCACTTATATGTATGAAAATTTATTGTCTACAATTTGACGATGTATATAGTAATTATGAAAATAAAGCATCATTATCTTTCTCTACGTTACAATTAATTATTTTTTGAAATATTAAATATTTCATAAAAATACTCTATAACTTCAAAAATTAGAATTTGTAGAGATATTATAAAATTTTATTAGAGTAAAAAAAATATAATTATAGTAATCTAAAAAATATAATTATAGTAATCAATAGCAATCGAACTACAAATTCTGCAAAACCTAACACGATTAATAAAATAAGATTAGCAAGGAATCAACAACTCAAAAATTGAACCAAGCACACCGAGTCAAACCCTAAGAAGAATCCCTAATAAACAAACCCTAGGGAGAGAGACAAACCAATGGTTGCGAGAACAAGATCGCGAATTCGTAAGAGAAACGAACCAAAGAGAGCTCGAGATGGTTCCGAGAAAGAGGAGCTCCAGAGTGTAATGCATAAGCATGAAACTGTGACGCGATAGTTTTCAATTTAAGACTTAAGAATAAAACCCTGATAGTAAGTAGGTGACAAGTGACGCGAGATGTTTGAGCGTGTCGGAGAAAGAATTTTCAATTTTTAAATTCCTACATTTTAGAAGGAATTTAAAATTACATCAATTTAATTTATTAAAATTCTTAGTTGAAATTCCTAAATTTTAAATTTCATTCAATTATGTATCCAATAAATAAAAATTATCATAAAACGTTTTAAATCCCTGCTCAAAATGCTTAGATAAAATTTCTTCATCTAAATATACTGGTACTGAATGTTAGCAAGTGATCAATTGTTGATCTATTTTTTAGGAAATTACTTACTACTCTGTGAATAAAATTAGTGGATTAATGTATAATTTTAGGAAATCACCCATTACTTTCTACATAGTGGATTAATGCATAATTTTAAGAAATCACTCACTACTCTTTGCATGAAGTTAGTGAGTGTAAATGTTGTTTTTTTTTTATTTTTGTTTTGAGTTTGTATGACTATATATAATCTAAATTGCATCTTTGAACGAAGAAATACATAGAGGTATATCAAAGAAAAAAATCTTACTATTGTGTTCAACACTGAAAACATTATTTCTTTTCACGAACAATTTTTAATAATTTCCTTTTTACATATCTTTTTGCTAGCAATTATATATTAGTCTTTAATAACTAACTTTGTTTAAAGAATGAAATATTGGCAATTACTTTATAGCCACTAAATAATTGTCCGTAAAAGTTAATTTTGGTGTAGTGTTTTGGCCAATTTTCATTTACCTTAGTGAGATAAGTTCATCAAGTTCACCATTCAACTGCATCGGACTTGCTGAATGGTTATCGCTTAGTTTTCTGTGTTTAGATAAGGATTACAATAAATTAAACATTTATTCAATAATAGATTATTATATGAAAATTTATTTATGATTTACTGTGAAATTTATTAAAATTAGACTTTGCAAGGATTTTTCAAGTGATGTAAATCATAATCTCACATCGTACACATTGTAAGATCATTTTTTTAATTGTCTTCTCAAGGTGAATGTAAGTTATATGGAAATTTTTCTTGATTTTAGAGGTTCATCCTATATTAAATGGACCCTATCTCCTCTCCCTAAAATCTTATAAAGTCAAAAAAACTTGTCCTAACATCATAACACTGGATTGATACAAACGTGGCAATGAAATGGAATACCTTGAAGAAGAATTCAAATTTGGGAAACGATTTTTTAAGGGATCTTTGAGATTGTTGGTATTTGTGAAGATTTTTATCACACTCCAACATGTTAATAATAGTAACAATGAATTTCTTAATTTACAAGGTTTAGAATTCAAATTGAAAATACAACGTAGTTTTAATATATTTAGAAAAATATTAAGTCATCCTTAAATACTAGGTTTATATCATACATGAAACCAATTAATTTTTTATAAGATCCCTCATATACCTTTTTTAGTTGATCAATATATAGAACTTTTATTATATTGTAACACCCCTGATGAGCGTGTCAATAATCTCACAAATTTGGCATCAACAACTTTAAAATTTTGTTCCTTGTTATAATTTGGCATTGGCATTCTCACAAATCTGTTAATGCATGTTTTGGGATTTAAGTACTAGTGGGATCGACTAATATTATTTGGATATCTCATATTCTTGCTAACATGTACAAATTTGGTACTCAATTTGAATATAGCAAGTTGCTGGAAGGTATAATTATTAAAGATAGAGTGCAAAACATTCACATTTTACATATTAATAATCTTGGCGTAACAGAAAAATAAAATAAAACTACAAATAGATTATACAATAAAAGACTATCAAGTCAATATAGTGATTTTGCGAGTCAATACTTCAAAATATGCGAGCAATTCGGGATGCTTTCATCCAGATTAGAATCTTGAAGCCAGTCCACGATAAACTCCAAATGTTTTGCTAAAATTCAGATTACAGACATTAATGGTTGTGGAAAACAAAAACAAAAGACCAAATTTTAGTGATAAACTAAATGAAACTAAAATCTAGCTAGTCATTATAGTACAATATATATATATATATAGCTTTTTTCAAGAGGTTTTAAAAACTGGAGAAGTCATTTGAAAAAATAAAGAAATTCACTAAACAGGATACACCATCTATAATGTCTTTCGATCAAGAAAAATAATATTTTCTTGGAGAAGTAACTACCATTAGTGAAGGCACAAACTAACGAATATACTCGATGTTTAAATTGATGTAAAACAATGTGTGCGTGTGGGAGAGACACAAGTAAGAGATATAATGAAGTAAAACAGTATTTCTTGTAGTTGCAATAAACAAGGATAAAGAATTAACTAAGTAAATTCTAACAATTAGATTCCAGCTAAGATGTACACTATTTTTGGAAAAAGGCATTTTCCCTTTCCATATCTAAAGGAGTTGTTGATATATTTAACTCAAGTTGAGAAATAAACACTACGAAATTCAAAGTTAATAAAGTTACATACCTGCTAGCATTTGAGCCACCTATGGAACTTCACTACATTCAATGCAATCATTAACAATATATAGTCTGTCAGCTGTTCAAGAACCTCAAGTAAGCATTTCTCCATGGTTTCCAAAGTAGTATTGATCCTAATAAGCCCCAAAAGCCTATGAAGAATCCTAAACCCAAGCTCATGTATAATGCTCCATAAAAAACTGAATTGTCTTCTTCACCATCATCAATTAGTGCTTGAGGCTTTGCTGTTGTCTCATCTCCTGGACAACTTTTGTTAAGTTGTGCACCACAAAGTCCAAGATTTCCTTCAAAACTAGAGGCATCAAAGGTTTGCAACTGTCTTCCCCAAGGGATTCTTCTGATGAGATTATTGTTTGATAGGTTTAACACAGAAAGGCGATCAATTTCAGCAAGAGTAGAAGGAATTTTTCCCGAGAAATGATTTCTTGATAAATCAAGAAATTCTAGCGAATTTAAATTCCCTATCTCAAACAGACTTTCACCACTTCAGTTGTTTCTTGATAAATTCAAAGAAACTAATCCAAGCAAATTTCCAACCTCTTTCGGTATCTCACCTGTTAAATCATTACTTGAGAGATCAATGCTCTTTAGAAGAATCTCAGGATTCCAATACACATGTTCCTTACCTTTCCACGTCAATAACACGTTGGAGACATAAATATCAGAGTAATGTACAATAGATGAAATTTTTCGTCCCCTGAGAATTTCATCTGCGACTACTCTCCTTTCCTTCATTGCGGTAAAATTTCTTACACATGTTGGAATTCCTCCAAACAAGTTATTACTGGAAAGATCCAGGAGTTGAATTTGCCTCAAATAACACAAATGTAAAGGAACACTTCCAAGGAGGCGATTTGCTTGCATGCTTAAGATTTTCAGCTGCTGTAGATTTTTTCCAATCCATGAGGGTATTGGACCGGACAAAAAATTTTCACCCATGTCTAATATAACTAACCTAGTGCATTTCTTCAATGTGGATGATAATTCTCCAATTAAACTGTTATTTCGTAAGACCAAAGCTTCCAAATTAACAAGAGTATTCATGGAATGTGGAATCTTCCCCGACAACTTATTATTGCTTAGATCGAGAAATCCTAATGAATTTACATGTTCCCAACAGTTGGGCAGCTGTCCCATTATTTGATTATTTGATAAATCCAGAGTGCGAATTTTTGTGGTTGTGCTTTTCCCACACAAGAATGATTTAAAATCCGAAATCTTATTGTTGGAAAGATCCAACGTGTTAGTTTGTGACAAGAAAGCAGGAATTCCACCTTCAAATTGATTTGAATTTAGAATTATATATATATCATCATCACCAGTAAGCTCAATTGGTAAATTCGGAATTGTACCTTTGAGACTGTTGGAAGACATATTCAGCTGACCTATAGATTCTAACTTGTTCCAAAACCACTCTGGTACAAAGTCATCAATCCCAGCATCAGAAATATCTAGTTTTCCAAGTTGTCTGGAGCCAACTTGGAAAACTAGGACCCAACTTGCAAGATCCTAGTCCCAATTTAGATAACTGGAAAGGTGGCAGCCAAGTAGTACCAAGCTTTAAAGACAATGAGTTGTCTGTTAAGTCTAAATCCTCCAATACGGACAAATTTGTGAGATGCAATTCAGTGATGTCACCCTCCAAGTGATTCCCCTCTAAGTGAAGATACCACAAGTCATATAGAAACCAAATGCTTTTCGGTATTTCTCCAGTTAACTGATTATTGGAAAGATCTAATTTCTCCAAAGATGTAAATTTTGAAAGATTAGGTAGCATGCCAGTAAACCTGTTTTGAGATAAATCCAAAGTATGAAATACGTGTCTATTGCACCATGAAGAATTTTGGATGAAGCTAGAAATGTCCGCGCTAAAGTTGTTACTGTTAAGGAATAATTCCTGCAGTGTGCATATATTCCCAAGGGAAGCTGGAATCTCGCCTTGCAATTTGTTAGAGTCCAGTTCAAGAGATTCAACAGAGTTAACTACTTTCTCAAATCCATCTGGAATGGAACCTTCTAACAAGATATCACGAAGGGAAAGTCTTTGAAGATTGGTGGTGAAGTTGAAAATCCAATGCAATATAGCCGGTGATTTCAATACATTATAGGAAAGATCAAGGTAGACAAAAGAAGATGAAGATTTATTTACAGAAGCAGATGGCACCAAAAAGCTTTTATCAGTAAGACCGCAACCTGATAGATGAAGTTGTTGTAGTTTGGAGCTGAAGTTGAAATTTCCTTGAAATATTGATGATGACAGATTATTATCAGAAAGATCAAGGATCACAAGAGAAGGAAAGTTTGGATAGTGAGGAAATGACCCACCAATATTATTGTCAGAAAGATAAAGTTCTTGGAGATTAGACCCATAGTTGAACAACAATTGAAATGTTAATGACGTCAACCTATTGTAAGAGAGATCAAGGATGGAAAGAGAAGTGGAAAGATTGGAATGAGAACGCATCAAAGTTGAAAAACTATCGTCCGAAAGACTACAACCATCTAGCCTCAACTCTCGTAAATTTGGAATAAGTTTACTAATCATTTGTAGCCAATGACGAGAGAAGCCCAGATTAGGCATTTCCCCCAACTCAAGAGTTGTTAATGAAGAGAGAGAGGATAGCCACTTTGCATCTTCAATTTTAAGATCAAAATTTCCCTCAAGTATAAGAGTGTGCAAGACAGGAAGATTTCCAACCTGGAAAGGGATTGCTCCAAAAAGTGAATATCCCGTAAGAGCAAGATACCTCAATTGTGAGAGATTTCTAAGTTGGAAAGGGATTTCTCCATAGACATCAAAATTGTTACTTATATCAAGATATTGTAAACTTGTAAGTTTTCCTAATTGAGAAGGGATTTCTTCATGAAGAGAATTTTCTTTAAGATCAAGATACTCCAACTTTGAGAGATTTCCCAGTTGATAAGGAATCCTTCCACGAAAACCCGACCATCACAGATCGAGATATCTCAAGTGTTTGAAGGAGCCGATGAGTTTTGGGATGTGACTCCCTCCAAAATCATTATCACTGAGATCCAAATATTCAATATTTTGCAAGTCAATCAATGAAGAGATATTGATTGCACCTGTCAAAATTTGTGGATCACCACGAAGATCAAGCAGACGTACATGATCTGTTTCATTGCTGCATTCAACGCCTTTCCATTTGCAACAATCTCTATTGTTGTCATCATTGCTCCATGTAGACAGCATGCCAGAGTTATCTCGGAGGCCTTGTTTGAAATTGAGGAGTGCTTGTCTCTCCCTCTCAATGCATTTCACGTGTGATGGCGAGGTGAATCCAACAATGGATGATTGGGTATGCAAAATGCATACTAACACTGAGAATTAGATTTTGCGAAAGTAACTGCCCATTATTACGATTTTCCAAAAACGAAAGAACAATCACTAAGAATGTATTGAATAGGCACTCTATCAGCTTCATGATTAAAGTAGTAAGTATACTCGTGGTGCAACTTAATTTTTCTACGCTGTCTTCATTGATTTTCCAAATCCTCATGCTAAGAAATAGGCACTTGGTTCAAGAGTTAGTGATACATGATCCGAGAATCAAGGAGCAAAAGAGAGCTGCCAGACAAAGAATAATAAATTCAAGGTGGAGAAACTTTGTGTGGGATTTAGGTATAAGAAAGAAAAGAAAAAATTACTATCATCCTTTTTCTCTCAGATTCTAATATTCTGTCCTTTGGGGGTTCATTCCCTTGTCATTTTCAATTCAGTTCCAATTTCCTTTTCTAGTTGTACTTCCTTCTAGTAGTTTACAGTGAAAGTTGATATTTGGAGTTGTCTAACTTATTCTAAATATAACTAGAGTTAAACAATTTTTTATAATTTATTAGTGTATTTCTTAATTTTATATGTATTTCAAGTCAGTAGGTTATATTTATTTATTATATCAATCAATTTTGATGGGATTGTTTAATCCCATTTTTAGTGGAATAAGTTGGACAACCCTTCACAATTTAGTTGAATTTCAAAAACAGCAATGGCAGCTATTTCAGTTTCTTAATTTGGATTTATTTCAGTATGCCCGTACCACTTAATTTCTACGCCCTTGTCTTCATTGACTTTTCCAAATCCAGCTTCTCACGCTAAGAACTATGACTACGCACGTGTCAAGATTCTAAAGAAAATTTTTCACTTAAATTTGGTGATTTGACAGGGTATCCAACTTATACATCACCATCTATCCCGCTCCAATCTGATCATTGGGTATTGTGACCAATTTATTTATTTTTATCTCAAACTCTATTACAATTTATAAATATATATAATGGTGAAAAAAAACATCATTATCTTTGTCTACGTGATATTTAATTTTTTAAAAATATTAAATATATTAATATACATAGTATTATATACAAATATTCTAAAACTTTGTATGTCAGCTTTGAAAAAATTTACATAACCACATAATAAATATATTAAAAACATCTATCAAATACATTTTAATGAAAAATAATTTTAAATCACTTCTTCAATAACATTGTAAGTAAAATGTTTTCTAAATTCATTATGCATTCCTTAAATACACTTCCACAATGTTTTTCATATTTATATAATTCACTTTCATTACAATTAGATACCGTTAGGTAGATGAGATGAAGATAATTTTAATTTTATATTTTAGGAGATTTAAGTTTTGGATCAAAATATAATTTGTTTTACATATATTGAGGAATTTTTTTCAAGATATATTTATGAGAATTTGATTAATTATCACTATAGACTTAACAATTAATTAGACTAGTTCTTGAATTAATGGTCAGGTAAGATTCTTTTCAGAATAATAATTCTTCAGCTCTTGATATGGATTATATATAAGCTTGTCCAAAGTCATTATTTTGCTTTATGACTACAAAAAGTTTTGATGAGTTGTGTCTAGAGATTCATTATTAGGGTTGGAATAGGCCTAATACTTAATGATCACTTACAGAAAAAGTTACAAATTATACACTAACAAGATTCTCACATTGATAATGAGACTTAAACCCACGCTTCTGTAAAATATGGGTATGATTTTTACCTGCTGGGTCAATTTTTATTTGGTCAAAGTCATTATTTACCTACATTGCCATTAACCATTATAGGTACATAATATAATAAAGATAAATAAGATATAAAATTTTATTAAAAATATGTATGTAAAGAATAATTTAAATTCATCTAAAAGTATTCTTATAATTTTAAAATAATATATATATATATATATACACACCTTTTAATAGAAATAAAATATTTTATGTACCTATTAATTAGCATCAAAACATAATATATTTGAGTAATTTAATTAGTAATTTTTTAAAATGAGCTTGTCCCAATTTGTTCTATTTTAAAATTATATCCATATTTTTTAACAAATAAATTTTAGTTATATTAGGAAGATCCTCTTCATATAATGTTTTCAATGATTTTTTTATTAAAAAATACATGAATAATTGATTTATTAAATACATTTGTATTGCATAATAGTTTCAAAGTATTTATTAGCTAATATTAGAAAGAAAGTATTTTTTACTTACTTCATGAATTGCATAAACACATCTTGATAATATTTTTCATTTTTATGTTGGAGAAAATTAAATTTTTAGATGAAAATATATGTATTTTTATTTACATTGTGAGAGAAAATTTTCAGGATATCTTTTTTCGTTATTTGAATAGGTATATTTCTATAGACATAATTAAGACTGAAATTAAGTTGTATTAGCTCAAGTTGGATTTAGTTGGACTCAACTCAACAATTATGATTCTATTTTATAAATATTAAATTTATTTTGTCTTATAACTTAACTCTAGTTCAATATGAATTCCTCCTTTTAACTCATGAACAATTTGGTTCAACTCATTAGTTAAATTTAACAAAATTTTAATTAACTAACATATTATATTATTTACATATTTATTTCATACAAAAAATAAAATTAATATAAAATTAATTTTAAAAATTATGAATTTACATATTTATTTTTTATCTTTCTTAAAGTTTAATGGTTGTAACGAGTGTGTGTTGAATTAGTTCAATTAATTATCACTAAACATAAACTATAAAACTAATCCTTAAATGATTTTATAATCTTTATGCAAGGTCTTTTCTAAATAAAAATTATTTAGTTTTTTATATAAAAATAAGTTTAATCTCGAATCATAGTTTACCTTCACTCTATTAAAGATATATCCCACATTATGAGTGCGAGTTTCATATTTTCTCTTTCTTCTTTCTTTTAAATAAATGGATATCAAAGAATTTGGTGGACAAGAAAAAAAAAAAAAAAAGAGGCTTCAAAAATTAAGGTAGAAATTATGACCTTTCAGAAAATGCAAGCCAAGGTTAAGATACAATTGTGCGCCAATAAATGTTTGATTTTTTTGCCAACAGATTATTTTGAGTAAAATGATTGCAAATCTATTTTTAAAATTATTCAATCACTTGATAAACTACACATAAAATTCCCAGTCTTTAGAATCACTTGCAAATCAAATTCTTTAATGTTTTATTATGGTATAATTAAAGTTAATTGGTCGAATGTTTGGCTGCAAAAATGTGGCATTTGCACTTCTCCGACAAAAATGCTTGCGTGAACATGTACCTTGATTTTATGTTTGTTCCACAGTATGATTTGATACTAGGTTCTTGCTTAGTTGCTTAGTTGTTGAGTATGTACATATGTACCAGATATCGACGTTCTTAGTGAATTTCATATGCTCTTATGAGTTTTTTTTTTTTTAATTGTGTAGCGAACATTGTTTCAGATCAATACAATGTTAGAATTTATATCATGATGAAATTTTAAATTTCTAAAGTGTTATGATTATTCCCATTCAAATAATACTAAATCATTTGTTGAGAGTAATGTAAGTGACATTGGATGTATAATCAGTCACATAAGAACTTAAAACGAATCAATTGTTTGTTTGAAGTCTTTGGTAAGGTTTCGTAACATCTAGAATTAGGTGAAATGTAACATATAATCATATTATTTCTTGTTGAAGCCATGACTAAGTGAAATTAGTCTTTAGCATTAAACATGTATTTTATCTTGGAAATTACGTGTTTTATAATTATTTTTTCACTTCAATATTTTATATCAGCATTATCCTATATTTTACATTAACACTACTAAGTCTTTTGAATATATTTAGGCTAATTATTTTTCATTTAAAAATATATGGTTTTTAAACATCTAAAATAATGTGATAATGCTATTGTAATTATATATGTAAACAATTTTAAAACATATATAAAAATAAATGTTTCTGCTGGCTAGTTTATATATATACTTGTCTTGTTCCTGGTATACCAAGCACTGACAACGAGGTAAGCATCATCCTTTTGTAAATTAGACTGAATGTAGTTAGCTTGAAAGATAATCTAGTCAATTGATAAAGTCCTTGGTTCAAGAAACTAAACTAATTGACTGATAATTGAGTATATCTTTAATCAAATATTCAAATCCTTGGTTCAATCAATTAAATTTACCTTTACGTTATAATTGAGTGAGTTGACTATTATTTTTTTTTTTTTATTGAAATCCATGTTCAAGGAATTTAATTTATCATGCATATGGACAAATTTAATTGCTTGAACAAATACAATTATGATGGGGTCTCGCCATTTTAATATGTACTTTGGATTTAAAACATTGCAAATGCCCTGTTAAAAAGAAAAAGGAAAAAGAAAAACATTGCAAATGCATGAATGTGCGTTTCATTGTCGTAATGCCTAAACCAAGGATTAGAGGAGATAGGTTTTATTTGACGCGTGGACGATAATTTGGATTCGATGGTGGCTGCTGGGTTTGTTTCGTTTTGTTTAGTTGACAGACACAAGCAGAGACTAAATAATCAATTTATTCATTTAAATTATATTTTAATGATATATTAATCTTTAAAATTAAAGAAATAATATATTAGATTCAGATTTTAAAAACTTTTATTTTCAAATTTTATAGTATTTAATCAAGATTTTTTATAATATAAATAAGTTTTGTAATGTTACATCAATCCAACAATTCTATCAAAATTCTCAATATTTTTCTTGACTCTTATTATTTTTTTTTCTATCACTTGTCAGATTATTTTTTCTCACACCATACATAATCCATTTTCTCTTCAATTAATGTGACATAAACATTTACTTAAAACATTTCATAATTTTTTTCGTAAAGAATGTTATTCAGATGAATTTTTAATTGAATTAGTAGATGAATTTTTATTTTTATTATTATGAGATAACAAAACTTATAATTTTAAATTTATTATTCAAATCCAAAAATAGGAAAGAGAAAATATTAATGCATAGAAGGTGAGTATAATTGTAGATATGTGGTGAAATTCTATAAAGAAGAATTTGACGTTAAAATCAATTAACTATTAAAAGATTGAAAAATATTTTTGGTTTTATTTTTTTTTTATCTAAACATTATTATTGTTTTTATTATTTTTTATTGATTCTTATAACTTTGAATGTTTTCTAAAAATAAGCACTCTTTAAGTTACATGAATTGATATTAGTGACAATTAAAGATAAGAAAGATGTCAATGTTTGATCATAGTGTAGATATGTATATGTATTTGATGTCACTAACACGATTTCTACCACTTAATGAAGTTTTACTCTTAAATCAGTTCTCGTACTCCTTAACACTTAGAATAAGACTAACTCATGATGGCTAAATGAAAAATAATGAACATATTAAGCATGATAACCAAAAACTAATTTTGGACTCTTTTAGAGCTAAAATTAGGCTTTTATGTTATGTGTCATTTAGGGCCTTTCTTGCATTATAGGATTGTTTTAATTTATCTTTAATGCTCTTCCTATGCTTAGGAAGATCAAGTTTCTGTAAAAGATTAAACATATCATAAATGTGATGTAAATAAGCAAGACATTAAACAATATGCAATAGAAGCAGTTTTACTTAGGAGAAAAGGACAAACTAATGATAAAAAAAAAATAGATCTAGAAGATAAATTAATAAGAACTTAGATAATTATTTAGGATTTTTCTTCTTGTCTTCTATTCCTTTTATTATTATTTAGTCTTTTCTCTTTAGTAAGTTTCTTTTGCTACATTTTTCTTAATGTCTTATTTACTTCTATTTCCTTTATCAAAAATTTATTCGTTTTCTTAGTACATTAAATGTCATTATACAAACCACCACGAGTAAGACCAAAAAAAACCTTCACCCCACATATTTCAACATGTTTAATTTTAATATAAAAAATCATAAAATAAGCACAAATATCATACATACCCCACAAGTAAGACCAAAAAAAAAAAAAACTTTGACCCCATATATTTCAATATGCTTAATTTCAATAGATGGGATGAAAAATAAGAAAAATATTCAAACATCATACAAACCTTATAAAAAAAACCCAAAATAAAAAAATTTAATTCAACATGTATCAACATCTTTAATTTTAACACACAAGATAAAAATAATAAGCAAAACAATTATTAAAATCTTATTTTTTTTAACAACTCCATCAGGTAATGAATGTTATATTAAGGAAATAAATGTGTCTATTCTTTATATATTTTATTAGTCATTAAACTCTGCAAACATGTCTAATTTAAGACATGCTTAAAAGGAATTGTCATGTACACAAAGTTAAGGGAAGAAATTTTTTATTTATTCTAAATTACATAGTTAAAGACTCACACTAGGAATTGTCTTTGCTTTATACCACTTTCTTATCATGCACAATTATGATTACTTAGTAATTGTTTACCGTCAATGCATTCTTATCCAATTTGGAGAGTACAAACAAAAACAGAAATTGTAAACAACAAGCTAATTTTCAATCAATTTATTAATTATCCACTCTTGTATATAATTTTAATAACAATGAGTTGTTTGATAAGTCTAATACCTCTGATTTGGACAAATTTCTGAGATGTGATTTGTGGGGTCCAGCCAACAATTAATTGTCCAGCCAGCAAATGAAAGGATGGAAGGAATAAAAGAACTCTTCAGTTACTTTTCTG
>JAMLFT010004541.1:0-19335 GCA_026544285.1 Pachyrhizus erosus | reverse complement strand
GTAATCTATAAATTATATTTTAGATTTATAATAAATAATTTATATTATGATATATTGTTATTTTTAATTATTAATATTTTTTAAAAATATATTCAAATTCAAATTAAAACTAAAAAGATTAAAAATGATAGATTAACAAAGATAAAATATTAAATAAAATTGTTCAAGTGATATTAAAAGTATAACATGATATATCACATATATATATTAAAAATGTTTTGAATTTTGAAGATAATATATATATACACACAGAAAGAGAGGATCAAATTATATCTTTAATAATTATTATATTTTTTAATAACTTTATGTAAAATAAAAGTTTTATCGATCTAATTATTAAATTGTAACTTCATATTATTTTAATTGTCTATATCAAAATTTATAAAAATTGAATAATAATTAAATGATAATCATATGGTTTATATGATATGTTTTGAAAAATATATATTATGTTAATTTTGATTTATATGATTGAGATATTAGATAATTTTATATTAATATAAATTTTGTATAAGTGACTTACCGAAAAAGAACTTTTAACTTAATGACGAATTTTAAAAAAATATTATTCAATTGAAAGTTATTGAGTGGTGTAATAATTATTATAGGTTACACTAACGTAATTTGATATTTTCCTATATATAAAATTTAGGAAGAATGTGGTTCTTACAACTGAGTATCTTATCAATTAGATGCTATCTTCCTTTATAGGTAATAAAGTTCATCACTCTATCTTATTTTCTAATGAGTATTTGTTTTGTGTTTCTCTTCTAATTTTGGTTCTACTTGTTTTGTCCATTATCTCACTTCAAGTCTTGATAAGTTGAAAGCTTGTGCAATTAAGTGCATCTTTCTTGCCTATTCCTACATCCAAAAAGGTTATCGGTGTTACTATCCTACTAATCACCACTTTGACATGTCTATTAATGTTACCTTTTTTGAAGATATACCTTTTTTGACTCACCCATTCCCTCTGAGTCTATTTCGCAAGCATTTTCTATTCCTTTTGTCATTTCCTATCAATCAAACACTGCTCTTCCCTCAACACCCCTTTTCTTGTTTATCATTGACATCCTTAACCTCAATAAGTGGAAGCACACCCTACTAAAGAGACCGACACATCATCTCTTGATCCAACCATTCCTCATATTACGGTTGACTCTAACTTATCAATTGTCATTTGCTAAGGTCTTGTACCACTCGCAATTCCCATCCAATTTATAAATTCTTAAGTTATCATTATATTTTCTCTTTCCACTACACTATTGTAGTTGCACTTTATTCTATTTCTATTCCTAAAACTATCTACGAAACATTTTCACATATAGGATGGAAATGAGCAATGATTGATGAGATGTAAACTCTGGAAACTAATTAGACATGAATATTTGTTCCTCCATCCCCAAGGCAATATTTTGTTAGTTATCACTGGGTCTTTACTGTTAAAGTTAGACTCAATAGACAAATTGACAAACTTAAGGCACATCTTATAGCCAAGGGTTACACTTAGATCTATGTCCTTTACTACAATGACACATTCTCTCTAGTCGTCAAGATGACCTCTATTTGTCTCCTACTATTTATGGATGCCATGAGTCATTGACCCCTTTATTAATTGGACATTAATAATGCATTCCTCTAAGATGATTTAATTGAGAAATTTTATATGGAATAACCTCCAAAATTTGTTGCTCAAGGAGAGTCTAGAATTTTGTTTGCAAGTTACACAAAGCAATTCTTCAATAAAGTCCTAAAGTATCATTGATAAATTTAGTTCTATTCTTCAAAGTTTTGGTATGACTCATTGCAAGTTGGATCATTTCATATTTTATAGACTTTCTTCCATTAATCAATACGTTTACCTTATAATGTATATAGATGATATTGTTATTACAAGAGATGAGCACATGGATGTCTATAATATTAAAAGTCACCTATTTCAACATTTTTAAACCAAGGACTTGGGTCACCTAAAGTATTTTTTATGGAAATTGAAGTAGTCTAATTAAATACATGTGTTGTCATTTCTCAAACAAAATATGCTCTTGACATCTTGGAAGAAACTAAGATGCTAAATTGCAAACTTTATTAGATTAGGGGGGTTGTTCTCTAATCCAAGAAGATATTGAAGACTGGTTGAGAAGCTGAATTATCTTACCATGACTAATTCTGATATATCCTCTACAATTAGTGTTGTAAGTCAATTTCTCAATTCTCCTTATAAAAGTCACTGAAATGCTGTAATTTGAGTTTTGAGATATATTATAGGGTCTTCCGAAAAAGGATTGGTTTATGAGAATAAAGGTCACACTAATATCATTGCATATATAGATGCAAATTAGGCTGATTCTCCTAGTGATCCCAAGTAAACATTAGGTTATCGTGTTCTATTTGGTGGAAATCTCATTTCTTGGAAAAGAAACAAAATATTGTGGTAGGATCCAGTGCAAAAGCTAAATATCGAGTTATGTTTGTTATTGCATTTAAGATGATTTAGTTAAAGCAATTCCTTAGTCAACTCAATTTTTGTACAATAGAATCCATAAAACTCATTTGTAACAACCAAAAAGCTTTACATATAAAATCTAATCTAATATTTAATAAACAAACTAAACATATTGAGATTGATTGTCACTTTATATAAGAGATGATAACTTCTAAAAAAATCACTATCTCTTTTGTTAATTCTAATTATTAACTAGGATATATTTTTACAAAGTCACTTAGAAGAACTAAAAATATCCTATATCTATTCTAAGTTGGATGCATATAATCTATACACTCTAGTTTGAGAAAGAGTGTTGAAATATAATTACTAAATATTATTTAGATATGATTGTTAATTATGATAAAATTATATTTTATATTTTTTATTATTTTCAGTTATTTAATTACTAATTTTTAAATAATTAAATCAAATTGTATCATCTTTATAATTAAAATTTTTTATCATTATTTTGTATTTATGATTATCATTATAAATAAACAGTTAAGGGATCATTTATCCTTGTGCATTCAATCTCTATACTTAACTAAGTTCATCTAGTTTAAACTAGCCAAGACACAATTGACTTTGGGACACCAAAGTTTCAGATCCAAGAAAAAGTTTAAGAAAAATATTTATTGGCAGCAAGCACACATTATCCGATGATGAGTATCATCGCACGAATACCAGAAAAAGGGCTTCATCCAAATCCAACAAAAAGTTCTTAGAGTAAACCAAGAAAGAACAAAAAAAGCACAATGCATTAGGTAGAATAAAATCAAGAAAATAAATGGTACAAAATTTAATAAAAAAGGAAAAAAATTAAGAAGGTTAATACAAATATTGGCCCAGCAAAATCCTTGCCTCGCAAGACTAAGGAAGAAAGCTCATATGTAGAGATTTGCCTGATCGACAATTGTTGCAAATATTAGATATCCTGAACAAACTTCAGTGCCTTGCCATTCCCAGTTGCAAGATGCTGAACAAATAACAGACTGCTGGATGTATAATGACTGGTTCTGAACTTCTCATTCAGAACTCAGTTGGAGGCTTTAACCTAACCAATCTTTTGATTCTATCTTTTTCTGTATTTTCCAAATATCCCTTCAAAAGAAACACATTGAAAATGTCAAGCACAGCATCAAGAAAAAAAAATCTCCATTCAACTCTGGAACACATAACCAGCAGAAGTACCGATGTTGCATAAAGATAAAGTTTGGATCAGTGGTGTGAGTAGTTAACAGAGTTACAGAGAACAAAAGACTTAACTTTTGCATATAAAACTTAGGGAAAACCTATGTCTTTTGAGATGTTTTAAGAAGTTTTTTCTATCTTCAGTTCACAGATATTCTTATATATTTATAAGATGGAGCATTATTTCAGGTACTTGGCAGAATATAATATCTGATCTGATGAGATGAAAGTCTCATCCGAAATGAATGACATTAAATAATAATATTAATACTAACTACAAACTCCCTCCACTTCAAGGCTATTGATGTTTAAAGTTATTACAGATTAAGAAACATTTAATAAGAGTAAAATATTAACATATTTAGAAAATACTCTGATTTAATATAAGATGTAAATGTGGTTTGTTGTTTGTTGAAGTGCTTTTTAAACAGGTTGTAAGTGTAGTATTCCTCATGAGATCAAATCTAGTTATTTTAAATAAGGGTATGAACCGAAAAAGATAATTAATGAGACTTGAAATATGCAATACATCAATAGTTTAAGAATAAAAAGAAAAAACTAAAACATCAATAGTTGTGGAATAGAGGGAACATATATGATGACATACACTGACAGGATTCAAGCAGTTCTAAAGTTTGTTAGAAAGCAGTTACAGAATTAGTTAGGTGGTTATAGTAGGAAGGGCAGGGGCTTAGCTTAAATAGTAGGACGGATTGGATGGAAAGGAATCCAGATTTGTTACCATTTGGGAACTCCACATTTGCACTGTTTTAGAAACAGGACACCTTGGAGGAGGATTCTCTCATTTTATATGTTGTCATTTAAAATTCAAAACAGAAGCATTTTTACCTTTCTTTTCTGTTTTTGCATCTCTCTCTAAATTCTAATATTTTTATACCACATGAATGTCATCAATCAATGTTTCCCACACGCAAGTAGAATGAGTAAACTAAGAAAATTTACAAAAATTATCTCTTTTAGTTTAGAGCATGTATCCGTACCTTCCATACAATTTCATCCAAGCACAAACAAATTCTTCCATACTTATCTAGGAAAAGGCGTTCACTTGGGGGCTTCCCACATACATCTTTCACAGCTGAGGTTATCACGAAGATCACTTCTGACACTGTAGAAAAACAAAATATTAGTAAATAGTACTGTTGATGTAAAACACTTAACAGCTCTTTAACATGCATTTTTTCAGCTCTAGGTGAAATAGCAATATGTTTAACATTGTTTAAAAAGCTGATTTAACTATGAACAAAATAACATTTTTCATTAAATATTTATATTTTTCTTTTTCATGGTAAGTCAGACAAAACTTGGATTCCAAGATCTAACCTTACCAGTTCACTTGATTGCTAGTTTTTCTTAATATTTCTAAAATGTAATGTCTTACTTCTGAAATCACACCAGTATCCTTCAATAGCTAATTATTCCCTCTGAAATCCATGAATTATCTAGCCTTTTATGTCCCTTTTTTCTCAGACATAATCTTTTATTTCTTATGTAAATAAATCTTTATGTCCCAACTTACATGTATCTACCTAAATAAAGGAGCCCATTCCACTTGTGTAGTCAACTGAGACTAAAGAACTAGTCTCTCCAACCACAGTATCCAAGCATCACCTAAACAGCTTCACCATCTCAAAATAAAAAAGAACTGAAAGTTATGAACCAACACCCCTTAGCCAGAACTAAAATCACAAAACAAGTGAACATGTTCACTTTCAAGCATCAACAACAGAGGTGGCTAATTTCTACATTATTTTGCAGCAAATATAAAGTATTGGCGCAATTCCATATTAAAGTGTCAACAACTGGGTGCAATTCCATATTTAAAGTGTCAACAACTGGGTGCAATTCCATCTTAAGGTATCAAGAACTGGGATGACTCATTTCTTTACATTTATTTTATCACCATCAAATATAGAATACTGGTTTGATGAATACGTACAAGCAAGTTCATCATGCTCTTCCTTCCCCACGACATATATGCTGACATCTCCAAGTACTGTGTATACAATGTAAACTGACCTGATAGAGATAAAATGTACAAGTAAAACCTTATATAAGCATGTATCCAAAAAAAACTGCATCATCTCCTACAGATGAGACAGACAATTTTTACAAAGGAATATGAATGAACAATAGTTGGTGGTGAAGCAAAACAGAAAATTTAGAAAATTTTTTATCAACTCGTACTTCTAATTTTGTTGGCTCTAGTAATCTAATCTGCTAAAATTCATGTAGCAAGTTAGTTAGCATTTCAGTGGTTAGCTTCCACTTCTACAGTTCATTTCCAGTTTTTCCATTAATTGTGACACTACCTGAAATATTCTAGAAACTAATGTCATTCAATTTGTTCTCATTTTTTGCACTAAAAAAATACAAAAGGCAAATTATGCGAAGTCTATCATAGTTTTTACTGATAAATGATAATGATTAAGGAAAACCAGTTCAACTGCCCACGCCCCATTTCCTAGTCTGCTACATTCCTAGCAACCAAAGTTCAATCCTCCCTCACTAGTTCAGAATCAAATAGTCACAGAATGCTCTCAGGTAATACATACATACATATATGACATATAATGGCAGAACAGTATACTTACTTGTGACAAGCAACTAGGAGTTCTTCATTTTTTACACCCTTAAGATTGCCAGCTCCTAGTTTAACCAAGAAAGAACGCCAATGTAGACGCTCCTCCGCAGGAACCCCATGAAAACTGCAATCATAAAGCCACTGAGCTTACATAATCTAAAAGTCTGAAGTTTGAACCAAACTCAAGTGTCTACTCTGTATGCAAGTTGATAACAGAAAGAGCAGACGGTCAAGAAAAGGGTGCTATTTTCCCCCTCAATCTGAAGAGCAATTGAGAGGTTTTAATAAAATGCTCAGTTTTCTATCTTGAATGAAACAATCAGTTTTGAATGAGATTTCAATTCAAGTAGAAAGTGAGGCATGCGAGTACCTAAGTTACTAATTTTGGGCATGAAACTAACAAACCAACCCTGCTCATGTTATCATGATTGCTTAAAAGAGATTACCAAAATGCATAAACATGAGATCTAATAATTACTTGAAGTGGTTCAACATGTGCACTTATGAAAGGTGGATTTTCAAATTGAAATAGAAAATAACAGCGAAACCAGCATCAGAAAAGAAAAGCAAGCTAAAGCAGTATCAGAATTTCCAAAGCATCCAGAACAAACTAATCAAGATTCGCAGAAAATAGGTAGGCATAATAGAAATCAGAAAGTACAAGAGAAAATGAAATGGGAAGAAAGGGATCTAAACTAAACGCACCGTTCGATGAGGATATTACCCTCAACGTTTGCAAACAGAACAGCCAGTATCATTGTCTCCTCCAACCAAACTGAGATTATTGCTTGCCTCTCGTCCTCCACTTGCCCTGTTCAAAACCATTGATTTAATTGCCTTCCTACAACCTTTTCCTTTATTACACATTTTTATTCCTTAATTTTTTTTAAGTCTTATTTTCATGTATTGTGCTTTCAGTAACATTTAAGCTAAAATTTCATTATTTCCTTATAAATATTTTTAACTTATTCAAGTAAATGTCAGTGTTTAATTTTATACTTACAATATTTGTCACAATTCACAAATCATACCCTTAATCTTCTTAATTTTATTTTTTTTTTGGTAAGTTGGGATATTTTTACAGTAATTTGAACTTATAAATAAGTTGTAAGTTTGGTAACTTTTGTGTATTAGATTTGAATTTAGTTCAATTATTCTAAATTTTACAAGCATTAAATGTATATTATATTTTGTACTTAAGTATTTTATTGTGTTAATTTTTTATTTATTAAAATATTCTAATCATTATACTTTGTAATTATGATATTAATAATACTTTTTTAAAAAATATTTTTGTTTAACTAAAATATAGATAATAAATCAAAAAGTATGTTTAATCCAATTTTATTAAATATATATTTAATATTATTGATGTTTATTGTATTTATAAGAAATAGAAATAAACTTAATTCTCTAATATAAGAACACAAGGTTTTTAAAATGTAATATTATTTATTTTGATATAATGATGTATAATTTTATTTCAAAGCAATATATTTTTTTAGATATGTTGTAATATTCCTATATTTTAATATTGACGTTTATTTTAATTAATACTTAATAAATCAAGTTAGAATTCTCTCTTTTAAGTTAGGATGTTCTATTAAGCCAATTGGGGCTTATGTTTAGTTTGAAATATTAAAAGATAGGAATGACAACTATCTAACATGTGATAGGAAATTTGTTTATTAACTTAAAAATTGTAAGTTCTTGTAAAATTATGATGTGTATTAATTGCATAGTTAGCTTTATCAATTACATAAAAAATTAAATTAGATATTATTATATAATTACAAGAGAAAACGAGTTTTTAGGAAGAAGTAAAATCTAAATTAAAAGGACAAAACATAAGACTTATTTAGGGATCATTTAACATTACTAATATGTTATCTAGAGAAATGTCCAAAATTGATAAGCTCATTAAGTTTCTTATATATTTATATTTAAGTGAAAAAAATGTTTGAGAAAAGAAGAGAGAAGTAGTTAGGTTTTAAATAAGAGAAAACAAATTAAAAGAAAAAAAATAGAGAGTAATTTTTGTTCATATATAAAGTAGTCAATATAAAATCATAATTGCAGATTTTTTTACAGTTGTATCGAACTTAAATTTTGATAGTAAATTCATAATATCTGACTCTACATTATAAACAGTTGAATCGTTAAAACGATATCTAAGTTATGAAATATTTTGTTTACACAATAGTTTTGTTCTTTGATAGTTTTTCATCTATTGGTTCTTTATTTATAATATTTATAATTTTGTTGTTTGTGTGTCCGTTAGTACTTTTTTTTGATTGAAACTTTTTTATATCTTTGTTAATCATAGTAAAATTATTTATTCGATATAGACAATTCATGATTTTCACTCTTATTTAAAAAAAAAAATATATTTATTTATTATTAATCCTAAAAAATTCTTATAAATTAAAAGAATTTATTTTTACTGTATTTATTGTTATTGTATTATTATTTCCTCTTCAAGTATCTTTATAAAAAAACCATCTTTATTATCACTCCTTCCTATGCTACCATTAACTTCAAATATTGCAATAACCCTTTTCTAGCTTGTCATGTGCAGAACAACTGATATAATGAATGTGACAAACCAACCAGGAGCTTATTAATCTTCCATGTTCTTGTTAGATGCTCCGGCCTAAATTAGAACCTATAAATATCTACCACACGAGGTTTGTTACTCTAATATTCATTAATTTCCCTTCAGGAATGGAATGTTTCAGTATTACACTCTTTATAGAGTGCAGATGTATTGATTTCATTTTCTTTTTCCTAGCTTCAACAACGGCATCCCATAAATTCAATGTGTGACTGCCTTCAATATAGATGAAAAATGTGGGAACTGCATTGCCTTGTATATGTTAGCTAGGACCATTGCCATACCAACGACACTACCTTTCAGAACTGAGGCATTAAATTGTTTGTTCATTTTGTATGTATGCATCTTTCTTGGTTTTTTTAGCAATGCTTTAAAGATTTTAGTTCTGAACCGAAGATCATTACCATTTCAAACTGTTGCTGCTTCAAGGACTAATACTCAAATCACTGTTGCATTAACGATATATTCTTTTGAATTTGTAGCGTGCAAACAATTTTTTATGATAAACACAGATGCTTCAAATCTCTAATGATAAATGATTTGCATTTATTATTAAAATATTAAATCTCTAATAATTATAAATTCTTTTACACGTTTTTTTAATTAATTCAATACTTTTTTTTTATAAAATATTAAGATAATTAATGGAAATATGTTGTAAGATGATATAACATAATTCTTTTTTCTACACATATATACGAAGCCTAGATCGATTACCAACACGAGAGATTGATTCAAGTAATATATGTTTGATTTTCTTTAAAGAATATCGATCGTGTATTTAATCTTCATGCGTGAAATTTTTTTTCAATCATTTAAAGAACTAGGTTATATTTAGATAAAAGTTGGAAAAATATTTTGTAAATTAAATGCATATTTTCAAATTCCAATACACAATAAAGAAAGAAGAATTTTTTTAGAATAAACTCTTCCAACCAAAACTGAAGCATACATTTAATTTTATTATATTGCAAATGTTCACAATTAGATAAGGATTATAGGACTATGCCCAATAAAATAAATACTTGAACTCAAATGTAAAACAATATATATTTTTTGAAATTTAGTTCTTTTCCACTCAAATAAACACACAGCGGTTCTTTTAACTTAAAAAACACACATTGGATCGGATGCGCATGAAAGTAACCCACACCAATGGTAAAACTAGAATGGTTTGTACGATGATATAAGTAATTTATGTATTTCAAATTAAGAAATAATCATTGTTTTAAAAATTATATTGCATCAGCGTTTAATCAAAAACTGGTCTAGTGACCAACTTGTTAAATAATAAAAAAAAATTGAAGTACCTAAGAGCTGATAAAAACTAGTCAAACTAATTCAAAATTGGTGTAGTAGAAAATCAGTTTCAGAAAATTTTTTTAATTTAATCAAAAGCTTTTTAAGATAAATAAAATATATATTTAAATATTTTATTAAGTATAAATTATTTAGTCAATTATTACTTATTTTTTATCATATAAAACTTATACTACAGTCATTTATATTAATTTATAATTTTATAAAGTCTATTTTTCATAATTATTATTTAAAATATTATATAATATCACTAATCCTCATTATAAGATTCAATTAATTAATTTATTAAAATTAAAAATTTGGTTAATTTAATTAAAATATTAAATTGATCTTAAATTAATATTTTAAAATTATTTCTTAAATGCAACTAACAAATATTAATGAAACATATTTATTCTATGTACGTTATTTAAATAACAATAAAATATTTTTATAAAATAATTAAAAAAGATATTTTAAATTAAATTTTATAAAAAATATTAAACTACACTTTTAATTTAGAATCTATAATAAAAATTGAAAATAGTATTAATTAAATAATATAAATTTAATTATTACTAATTTAATCTCGATTAAATTATTAAATTTTGAATAAGTATCTTTATCTATTCAATTATTGATCTAGTTTTAAAATATTTGTAATATTTATGCAAACAAATCAATCAAATGAATAGTTTTCTCCCACACATGTTCACCTCAAGAATAGAATAAAGCAGAGAAAACAAAGAAAAATTACATATGTTTATAGAAACCTAGAAATAATATCTAATATGTTGCCAGACATGATGAAATCATAAAACCTTGTTGAGTCTTACACTTTTACAATGTATGGAAAGTGTTTTTGGTAAAATGTTCACACCCGTTAGGTCCAGGCGAACACTAGTCATTACTGTGAGGATCAACGTTCAGAGGTCGTGAATTCTTGTATTGCTTAAATTATGAAATTGTTGAGATATCAAAGGAAAACTCCTTGCATTCCCTCAATGAGATTTCATCTAAATTTTACTGTTTTTATTTCTGAGAATGTATTTTGAGTTATCCATTTTCGAAGCACAGCTCTCTTCTCTTGTGTGCTTTCTTCCTTGTGAGGTGGGATGATTGAAGGCCACATTTCCTGGTTTATGATGAGTGCTCTAGCCAATAAAAATCCTCAATCATATATATCAATAGAAATTGTAAAACGTTTATCTCTTATGGGATTTATTGATTTATATCTTATGAGTAATAATAATTCTTAGTTTTTACACTGTTATTTAATTACCATTATCATATATAACAGGTTTAATCTTCTAAAATAATTATTTTGAAAATCATAACTGACATGAATTAATTCTTATGGACAGACTACACAGTATAATTAAACTGATAGGAAATCTAGAAATTACAATTCAACTTTTGGTATATCTAGGTAATGTGGGCAAAAGCTGAAACAAGATCAAAATATCCAGTTTATTTATAATTTTTCTCTTAATTGTAATGATCACTAGAATTTATGCATGGAATGGAACTGTAGCATAGTTCCACTTGCAAGTTGATAGCTTTTGAGGACATACATAAAATTTTAACGAGGGTATATATAGGCAGTACGAGTTACACAAAAGTAGTAAACAATGATAAGCACTCGATATCCTCATAAAATAAAAATAACACACTGCCACACTCCTACTTAGGACAAACAAACAAATAAAACGGAACTAGAAAGGACTGCATGGTACTTCAAACTCTTCCAATGAGCCCCACCTGAAAGCGAAAGCATTGAAGATCAGTTCCTATTCAGAAGCTCTTCTACCATCTGCAATGCAATCTTCATCTCCTCATCCAACCCATTGTTGCTTTCAACCTTCTCTGGCACTGAAACTTGTGAATCAGAAACTTCAACATTAATATTATTCTTCCGTTCCAACTCAACTGTCATAATCCAGTTTGATTCAGAACGAGGCCCTGCTCGCTTCTGCCACACCCCGAAGTGGGAATTCTCGTTGTCAAGCCTTAGACAAGTGAGAGAAGGTGAAGGGGACTTGCAGCACTTCCTCAGCTTTGCATTGAGAACTGAAGAAAATGTTGTGGAAGAGGATGAAGTAGAAATCTGATTGCCCTTTTGATTTTCCGCAACTGGAAAGTTTGTTTTGGCGTTTCTGCCACTCATCAAAATGGCTGCCTCATCATATGCTCTTGCTGCTTCTTCAGCTGTTCCAAATGTCCCAAGCCACACCCTTCTTTTCCTATAAAAACACCATAAACTAAGATTTTTACATTCAATGCACGTTAGTTAGTATTATATATACGCTGCTTAGTAATTCCATCAAAACAAACTAGTTATGTTGACACTGAGTTTTGAGGTGCTTAACTCGAGCAATCTACAAAACATACATAAGCAAATAAAAATTTCTATAGCTTCTGGAGAAGGAAAAGAAACAATAAATTAAAGTTAGTTTACAATAATGGGTGACGAATCTCAGAAACCCACGAGCCCCAATGGCGTTGTCTGACACCTCTGAACTTCTTTGATTGCACCATGTTGGTTAGAACTATAACTATCTTCTCTTTCTAGGAGGCAGAGAGACAGAGAGAGAGAGAGGAAGCAGGAGGGATAGGAAAATGTGTTAGGAACTTGTGACTTAAAATGTAGAAGTCACATTATGCCGTGATGATACGACAATTTAAGGTTATTTCCTGAACTTGTGATTTTTATTTGAAGTTGTCCACAAAGTGCAACACAAAATGACCAAACTATATTTCCCTTTCTGTACCTCTGATGTTGATATCTTATGTAATGCCCTCAACAGCGATATTTTAGATCAGAGCAACCCCTAGAGTCACAACTGAGTGAGAAGACATAAACTGTTACCTGTAGAATGTTTGGTTATGATCCTTGGACTAACAGTGAGCTATTTATTTTTTGGTTACACTTACAGAATTGAACTTTAAAATCTCACCCTGCTCTAGTTACTAGATTGGAATTTTTTATTATTTGTGTCCGCATAATAATCATGGGACTAACATTACTTTTCTAATTGTAAGAAAGTACTTGGCTCCCTGACAGTGCCATACCAAGTATTTACTTTACCCTTTAAAGCATGTCATTAACTTAGGAAGGAAATTAGAAGTCATAATAAATACAGAAGATCTGCAGATTCGAGCTGTAAAATCTTGGTAGAGCTTTCTGCTTGGTGGACTAACTAACAAAACCGAGAAAATAAATAATTCAAACTCAGATTATTTATTGGCAGTTGTTTTCGATGGTTTAAACATTATTTGATAGTGTCTGTCTATTACACCAAGGTGGCAGCCATTAGCTACCAACTTTGAAAGACTCTGTTCTATATACTAGATTGGTAACCAATAATTCTCATGGAAGAAACCATGCTGTAATTTTAAATTTTAAATATATACAACTAACTAATCATTCCCAGATATTCAAACTTTAAAGAGTACAAATTCTGGGCAAGTTTTCTAGATTTAAGTGGAATTCGAATATCCATTTACTTAGGCCCTTTGTTGCCATAAAATGAAAAGTACAACCGCAGAATATCTCAGGATATATGAAGCGTTTTATTTTATCAATTAGTCAATAATATTTCACCAGTACAGAACAGGATAAAGCTCTCCTTTTGGGGCAAACGCATTTGATCTCAACTTTTTATACCTACAGCAAACAACTTTATCAATAATCTTTAATTAATTTGATTTAATGAAAAAAAATGGTAGTTATTTCAAGGTTGCATTTTCTCCCAAATCACCATAGACAAAAGGACATAAAAATACATATCTTAAACCATTAATATGTAGCAAAGTAACTCACATAGAGATATTGTATAAAAAAAACTATGTCTAACTGTGAAGTGTCAAGATGTAGTCCGATATCTTGCTCAATTGCAATAACACTGTAAATGGAAATGGCTAGTACAACTTGGGTGCTTTAACAAATGTTTCGGTTAGTTGAGTTAGAAAATATTTAATGTAATTAAGTTCAGTTAACTTACTGTCAGGTATAAGAAAAGTTTAAGTTTGCACATGGCGTACTTGAATCATTATAATAGATTCCTCAAGTATTCCCTAACTTTCAGTTTTACCTATTTTCTTTCATACTTGAAACTGCCAATTCCTCCATATTATGCCCAATTTTAGCTTAGCTAACAATTATCTAATTGCACCTTTTCATTGCAACTGTTTCTTATAAAGGAAAGTGAGGTTGAGTCTCAGAAAAGAAAAGTGTGAAGGTGCTAGCTTCTCGCGAAAATGCTAGTCTTAAAGAAGTTCACAGCTGATTGCGGAATAATTAGATTAGTACGTGAACATGTGCAGACAATGTTAATGTGTTTCCCGTACAGACCTATAGGTAGTCTAATAATAGGGGTAGGTTTCTGTATGGGAAAAAGTTGCTCAATAGCTTACGCTTCCTCAACATGGCAATTAACAACAAAGGCAATAAATAACGATGGTCCTACCAATTCAGTAGAGGCTGCCACTAAAGAAATATGGTTATGAATATTTCATTAAAAATGAGGAATGCATGTAATTAAGCTTGGAATGTTGAATAATATGAAGTTCAAATGGTACAAGAGCTTACTTTAATTTCAATCGTAAATATCAAGATACTTCTTTATGTGAGACTAGTTTATGTAAACGAATAATAGAAGAGGAGTAATGACAATGGGGGATGCACCTAGATTTATTAGTATAAGATCGACCCAAGATGAAATTCCTAAGTGCCATTAATTATCCACTTCAATTTATTTAAATGTTGTTGTAACAGAAGTTACATGTTATTGACACCTGCTTAGAGGTAAGTTGTTACTTAAATTCGAATTTTGTATCATATGGTCAGTGGCTCAAAAGGTATAGCTATTTAAGTCAGTGAAACACATGGCGGAAGCGTTTTCATGGTAAATATTGAAAACTAACTGTCCAGCAGCTCAGCTGATGTAATGTTGAGTGTTATCTATAGTACAAATACTATACTTTAGGGTAGCAATATTTGTTGTGCTGCTTCTAATTCGTGACTTTAGAAAGGTGCTTCACGTTCTGCTTTTGCATCAACCAACACTCTCATTTTATTGATCATGCACAACTCAGAGATGTAGTTGCTACACTTGTAGCCATTGGCTTGGTTGGACCATATTCACCCAACACTTTGCTTGTCAAAAATTTTATGTGTGATTCCAACGGCTATCTCCTACCAATTTTTATCAACATGAAGGGTAAAAACGAAAAATGCGACAAATTATAAATGATCGTATCTTCACCTTCTTTTCTTTTTCTACAAAAGGATTACAACCTTTGAAAAATTACATTGCAATTAGAAACTATCGCCCTTAAAAATCCCAAACTCAATAACATGTGTCGAATGTATAATTCATTCCTAATGTTTGAATCTTGATTTCTAATTGCCTATATAGGTTATGACATCTATTTTTTTTCTTTTAACGACTACCTTTTAATTCATCTTAATTTTAAGCCACACATTTTAAGTAGGGATGACAATAAAATTAAAGTTAATGCAAAATATTTTATCTCTTAATAACATAATACTTTATATATTATTGTAACAACAATTTGTCTTTTAAATTTGAGTTGTAACTGTTATCTCTTAGGTAGTTTATGATGATACACTTTATCACTATCATGTTGCTACACTTTGTTGATAGAGTATCTATATATTCATCCATGTAAATATTCAATAACGTGAATACAATGAACACATCTTTACAAATTTTTTGTTATTTATTATGGCGTCATATTTGGTTAATTGAGATTTAGAGAAGAAGAATAATGTCTCCCCTAGTGTTTTATCAACACAACTCACCATCACACCCTCCTAGCCATATTATCTTGGGTCATTAGACAACCTTGAGACACCATTAGTGGTCACTGCACTTATAGGAGACAACTATCGCAACTGGGTTAGGTCTATGAAGACAACCTTATGTGCAAAAAATAAAACTAGGATTCATTGACAGGAGCACCAAGAAACCAAAAGTAGATTCCCCTGAATTTCTAGATTGACAAATGATGGATTCCAGGGTCACTGCATGGATCATCAATTCAACCAACCCTACCTTGTACAGTTGCATATTCCATGATACCATAACAAGGGATATGTGGTTTGATCTTGAGGAACATTTTGCTCAAACTAACATGCCTCGCATTCATCAACTCTAGGGTGCTCTTTGCATGCTGCAACAAGATACACCAATTTTAAAAGCATTCTAGATGAATTGAGTGAGTTGGAACCATTACCACAATGCAATTGTGGTGCATCAAAGGTGTTAAGACAAAGAGAGCAAGATCAACATGTACACTTGTCTTGGAAACCTTGATAATAAGTGTTTTGGTCATGTCAAGGGAACCATACTAAACACAAATCATCTTCCTTCACTTCATTGAGTATTCAATCATGTGTTACAAAAGTAGGCATGCTTCATGGAAGAGAAGGAAAGAGAACCAAAACTGGAAACAAGTGTTGCATTTCACATCAACAAAGGAAGAAATTGTGATGGCCCACGACCCAAATGTAACATTGTGGGAAGATAGGGCATGAGAAAGCAAGATGCTACAAATTGGTTGGCTATCCAACAAACTAGAACACAAGAATGTCAAGCTATCAACACAAGGAAGTACAGAGAGTGCAACTACTAGATTGGCATGGTCAGAAAATTAACAAGGAAAAACTATGACATTAGAAGGAAGTGTTGGGTATTGGACTCCCTTCCTATGTGGTGAAAAACCCAATATTGAGAAGTTCAATAAGTTTCTTACTTATTTAAATAAAGAGGAATATGAGAAAAGTAGAGAGAGACAGTTAGGTCTAAAACAAGAGAGAACACCTTCTCTTAAAGAGAAAAAGAAAAAAAATAATTTTTGTTCATACACAAAACAGTCATCGAAAAATCAAAATTTCATATTCTTTCACCGTTGGATCAGACTGAAATTTTGACAACAAGTTTGTAACATCTGGTTCTTCATTCTAAATGGTTGGATCTTGAAAAAAAAATTTAAGTTGTGAGATATTCAATTCACATAGTAGCTCTAGTATTTGAGATATTTATCTTCTTAATTCTTTATTTGTAATCTTTATGTCCTTGTTGCTTGTCTAGCTATTAGTAATCTTTTGTGCACTTAATTGAGACTCTTTTATATCCTTGTTGATCATAGTGAAGTTATTTCTTTTGTCTATACGATCTATGATTTTTAACCTTATTTTGAGAGAGATTTTTCCACATTAAAAATCTTTGGTGTCTTTTACGTAATTGTGATGATTTATTATTTCTATTTATTTATTGTTGCTTATCACGAATTCTTGCAAGTTGAGGGATCTACTTTCACTATATTTACTCTATGATTGAGTTTTTTTTATTGTTATTGTGTTGTTGTCCCCTCATTATAATGATATTATCTCCCCCTTACAACTATGTGGAGATAACCGTCAAACCAACAATCTCACAAGAAGATTCAACCTTTTTTCTTGGTAATGTTTTAGTCATCATATCAATATCATTATTATTAGTATGAATTTTAACCAACTTCAACAGCTTAACATCCAAGACATCACGTATCCAATGATACCTTGCATCAATATGTTTGAACTTGAATGAAAAGTTGGATTCTTACCAAGATGAATAACACTTTGACTGTCAACAAATAATGACTATTTGTCTTGTAGAAAACCAAACTTCTGCAAGAACTTCTTCACTCATAACAACTTCTTGCATGCTTTAGTAATGACAATAAACTCTACCTTTGTAGTAGACAATGCCACACACTTTTGTAGCTTTGATTACCAAGCCACAACTCCCCCTACAAACTTAATCAAATAACCCAAACTGGACTTTATGGAATTAATGTTTCCATCCAAATTTGAATTTGAATAGCTCACCAAAGTAGGCTTATCACCTTCAAAACAAAGTTTCATATCAACAATACCATGAAGATACCTCAAAATCCATTTCACGACATTCCAATGCTCTTGACTTGAATTTGACAAAAATCTATTAACTGTACCAACAATATGTGCAATATCTGGTCTTGTATACACTATTGCATACATCAAACTATCTACTGTAGATGCAGAAAGAACCCTCTTCATGTCTAATTTTTCAGCTTTATTTGAAGAACTCTATTTAACACTCAATTTAAAATGTGTACTCATTGTCGTAACATTTTCCATCCAGAACCTTTGCAATACCCTTTTAATATAGTGTTTTTATGACAACCAAATTTTTTTTCTCTATCACAGATGATTCTTAAACTAAGAATCTGTTTAGCAACTCCTATATCTTTCACGACAAATGATTTACCCAATTGCTTTTTAAACTTATCAATCTTGAAAATATTTGTCCCAATAATAAACATGTCATCAACATATAATAATAAGATAATGAAATCATCATCAAAAAACTTTTTAACAAAGACATAATGCTCAAAAGTAGTCTTCCTATCACTTTTCTCACACAAAAGACTCAAACTTCTTATACCATTGTCTTAGAGTCTGATAAGTGTTACTATTTAATATATTTATGTGAGAAAATTTGTGTCTTTTGTGCTTTACTGTTGTGGAAATTAGCAATTACTTTCTAATTTGAGACTACTTTTATTCAAATACATGTTTTGAGTCTGGAAACAAATAGAGATATTTAATCCCAATTTTATATGAATTTTAGGTAGTTGAGGAGCAAGAAGATAGTTAAAAAGAATCTCGCTCAAGCGAAAATATCTCGCTTGAGTGAGAATGATCTAGTGAAGCTCAAACAGAACTCACCCAAGCAAAATTGTCTCGTCCAAGTTAAAAGGAATCTCGCTCAAGTGAAAACATCTCGCTTGAGCGAAAATGATCCAGAGAGCAAGTTTTGTCAGCAGAGAATCTCGCTTGAGCGAGATAACCCTTTCTCAATTTTATGTACATTTTCGCTTGAGCGAAAATATATCGCTTAAGCGAAAAGTCACTTAAGTCAGTACGGAAAAAGTTTAAAAAAGAGAGAGGGAAACGAAATTAGGGAATTCTGGAGAGAAACACATCTATCTTGCAGTAGCCAAGGGCTACCATGAGCGGCTAACTTCTTCCTTGGGAATTGAATGTAATCTATTCGAACTCAATTGTATTTTGGTGATGGTTATATATTA
>JAMLFT010004540.1:0-19336 GCA_026544285.1 Pachyrhizus erosus | reverse complement strand
AATCAAACTTTTAATTATATATTAAGAAATAATATTATTTATTAATTACATCACACTATATTATATATTGATAAGATGACGATGATAATTAATACAATTTTAATTAAAATTAACTGATAATATAAAAATATATATAATCATTCAATTATGAAATTTCATGTACGATAAGATTATTTATTTTATAATAAATAATTTAAAATTTATAATAAGTTTTAATTAGCTGATGATATTAGAAAAATTTATATTAATAATGAGTCAATATATTTAAATTTAAAATAAATATTTATAAAAAAAACTACTTATTAAAACAATTGATTATTTAAAAATATATAAAAAAATTATATGAAAGTTAACTCTAAATAATATTTATTGTTATAATTTAAAATTAAAGATAATATTGTATTCATAATAACAACAGTTTTTTAAGAAATAATAAAAATAATATATTTTAAAAAACATAAATTCAAAAAAGTTATAAATTTTTTTTAAAAAAAAATGAATATTGCCTGCATGAAGCAATTGTTATGTAAAAGATAAATCATATTGTGATAACTTCTTTTTAAAAATTAAAAATAATATCACATGAACAGGCTTAGATTTACTATCAGTCTAGTTACGTGTGAAAAAAAAAAAAAAAAAAAAGGTCAAACGTGTGTGTACTTGTACTGTCTCACAAAACCATCATAGTCATAGTTCGAGAAAAAGGAGGGTCGAGCCAGATTGTGGTCGGTGCAGAACACAGTTGAGTTTAGCCGTGAGAAAGATAAAAATGGCTATGGCTATGAAAGCCACGCCAATCACGGCTACGTGCTTCGTTTCAACAAGACCTTCCTCACTTCCGCCCTTCAAATCATCCTTTCTCAGTTACAGCTGTAAGTTCCTCCCTGCCTTTGTTCCAACCCATATATCATCATTATTGTTGTTGTTATTTTCCCTGTCTTCTCATATACCCTATGGGAAGACACGTTTTTTATGATCCTTTGATTCACCCAAAAGCTGGCCACGGTTGTAAAAATTGGAAAACAAATTATGGTAGAAATTTTCATTTCAACAAACCAAGAAAAAAGGGTGGTCACTTTGTACATAAAAGTATAGTTTTTATGATTGTGTTAGCATGAAAGAAATGTATCTTCAACTGAAACCTGAAGGAATATGAAGATTGATCATACGGGGTCCTATTGCAGCTGGAGCGTTGGAAGTTCCTGGTTTGCGGGTATCCTACTCGGATAGATTGAAATGTAATTGTCATGGTGGCGGTGCCCTTGGCACTCAAATGAATCTTTTTAGCAGATTTGCTAGAGTTATCAAGGTAACATCATGATACACATATGGTTGAGATTTTTGCTTTTATTTTAGTTAGCATATGGAGTTGATTTTTTTTCCATTCCCTACTTTGGTTTCAATTTTTATTGTATGTTGATGACTTTGAATTGATGCAGTCATATGCTAATGCCATTATAAGCTCCTTTGAAGACCCTGAAAAGATATTAGAACAAGCTGTGCTGGATATGAACAATGATTTGATAAAGGTTCGCCAAGCTACTGCACAGGTATGTTGTGAGTTTGTCACACCTTTTGTTTTATTCACATTTATATTTTTGTGTCCCCCTATCCCGAGTGGTCAATTTTTATATTCCAGTCCGGGTTTTACTTTTATTCAATTTGTAAAAAAGGGGCATTACTGATGCATAAGGATATGGCAGACACTGAGTTGAATGGATGTTTTCAATTGACTTGCGTATTTTCATTTTCTCCAGGTTCTAGCATCCCAAAAGCAGTTAGAAAGCAAGTACAAATCTGTACAAAAAGCTTCTGATGATTGGTATTATTTTTTTCATTATTTTTTGGTTTAAAAAACTTCTATTTTATTTGCACTCGCCATTCATCGTCTTAGTTATTCTCCTTTCCTTACTTCAATATTAGGTATCGAAGGGCACAACTTGCTCTTCAGAAGGGAGATGAGGATCTTGCCCGTGAAGCACTCAAGAGAAGAAAGTCTTATGCTGTATACCACTTGCCTATCAAAAAGCTTTATTGTATTTGAGTTTTATGCATCATAAATGTGAACAATATGCATAACGTATAGATCTTGACATCAGAAAAACCATTTTTCAGTAACACACATTCTTTATCAATTATCATCAATAGATGAAAAGGAAAGGGCATTTGTGTTAAATATTTCACATTTGAGTTGGTTGTAATTGATTTCATTGCTAGTTAAATATGGTCACAGTTGGTTTCTCCAACTTTTCTTTTTCTTTCTTTCCCTTTTGTTTCCAATACTAGCTTTCTTTCTCCCTTTTGGTTACTTTATGGTTTTGAAATTTATTATAGCAGTAGGGAAATACACACAGAACCAGAGGCACTATAATGTTTTCTTTTTTTAAAAGAATATCTAAACCAGCAATGCTTAGTGTTATTTAATTGGCAAAGACCTTACTGGATTATGCACTAATTCAAGTTGTTGTAGAAACACACTATACTGATGCAACTTTTATGCATCTGATTCCTCTAGCAGGGGAATAAAGGTTGTCTGGTGATTGGGTATAATGTTATTTTGTGAATTCAAGATTCTTGTGTTTAGTATGATGATTGTTTGTTGACAAAGATGGCTTGGAATAAGTAACAATGGTTGTTGTTGTTAGTAGAAATTCTAAATACCTGTCACTAATTCTAAAATACCTTCCCTACTTATATACTGAAAAGCTTGAAATAGCTATTAGTGTTACTTCTCATAATCAGCCTTTTTCTTGGTTTTAGAATTTCAGCATTTTAAAAGAGCTCTTATCTAATGAAACATTTGGAAAAGGATCCCTGCATTGTAATCCATATGCATAGAAACATATGGGAAAGGAATAATTACATAATGACTTAATTGCATTTTTGGTCCTTCCGGTATCACAATTATATAATTTTAGTCCTTTAGGTTCTAATTATGCTAATTGGGTCGTTCAAGAATTGCAAATGTATGATTTTGGTCCCTCACATTTCAATTGTATCAATTGGGTCTCCTAAGTATCACAATTATGCTAATTTAGTCTTCCAGACAGCAGTAGATCCAGAAAATTCTTTTAGTGGGAGCAGAAAAACAGTCTATAATACCTTCATGCAAAAAATATTATAAATTTTTACAAAATACATAATCTTATAATAAAAAATCTAATTTATTTTATCTTTTCTCTTATAATTTTTTACATCCATTTAAAAGAAATTCTCATGTGGGCAACACCTAATTTTTTATGGAGCCAACGAAAAATTATTTAATATATTATAAGTCAATTTTTTTTTTTATGGGGACAATTGCCCTCATTCCCACTAACCTACATCTGCCACAATCACCAAGTATCCTAATTGTATAATTTTTATCCTAAAAAAATTAATTCTAATCACAATTATGAAATTTGATAAATTAAAATTGTACAATTATGATTCCTAAAGGACTCGATACAATTAAAGTTTGAGATATTAAAATCACACAATTGCGATACTTGAGAGACCAAAAGTGCAATTATGCCTTAGATAATCCCTAATTACAATTGCAGATATACAGATTCATTTTTTCTGTGTGTATTGTTTAGTTCTTGTAAATCCTTATGAATTGAAATTAAGTTGTTTGGCTTGAGTGAATTTGATTTCTGCCTTTTGCATTGTGTGTGTGTGCAGAGTCGTTTATTTTATGTCTGTGTTGTTTAGGGCTTGTTGGTCATTATGAAATGAAAACAAGTTGTTTGGCTAGATTGAAGTATGATATTGATTTCTGCCCTCTGCATTGTGTTGTGTGTGAACGCACGCATGTGTGCAAATTCATTTATTTTGTGTCTGTATTGTAAGTCATTATGTAATGAAAATGAGTCGTTTGGGTATATTGAAGTTGATTTCTTCCATCTGCATCATGTGGTATGTACAGGATAATGCAACTGCTTTGAAGGTACAGCTTGATCAGCAAAAGAGTGTTGCTGATGATCTTGTGTCCAAAACACAGGTTAGTTTCCATCTCTTATGTTAAGTTATCTACTGGTGGCCATTCCATAACTTCGCATGGACATAATACCAGTACTTGGTTGTTGACTCACTATCTTTTATGAGTTCAATTTATTTTCAATTCAAATTGAATGAAAAGATGGAAAATGTAGAGATGTGAGGTACTTAGAGAGCTTGAACGGGAGAGAATAAAAAATTGAGAAAAGATCTAGGGGAAGTAGAGTGAATTAGGAGAGAGAATTGAAATCATTAATAGTAAGAGAGAGAGAATTATCATTAGATGACCTTCAATCAAATTACAATTATATTATTTACATGTAAAATAACTTTTAATTTTTGAATAGGTGGAAGTGGAAGATATGTGATTCCTACAGTAGCAGACCATTTTTTTATCATTCAGCTCTATATTGTAGTATAGGCAAGTGTATTTTTGTCATGGTTCATGAAATTTTCTTGCTGGCAGTTTAAGCTATTGCTGTTTTGAACAGAGCAAATATGCAGATGTTTGTCAGGCTTTCATTGCACTGTGTTGCTAATGCTGAATTCTTTTACAATCAGTTATTTATTAGCACCATTTGGCAATCATATTGGAGTAATGCATGTAACTGTTTTGTATTCTTTTTTTTATTATTATTCTCAACAGCTTTTGGAGAGCAAGATACAGGAGGCAAAGTCAAAGAAAGATACCCTCAAAGCAAGAGCTCAGTCTGCAAAGTTTGTCTTTAGCTCGTCTTTCATTCTTTGAAAGTCATGGGTTGGTCTCTCACCTTTGTTCTTTTAAATAGCTAATTCTTTTTCTTCCCTTCAGGACTTCAACCATAGTTAGTGAGATGGTGGCAAATATCAATACAACCAGTGCCCTTGCAGCTTTTGATAAGATGGAGGAAAAGGGTTAGTTTTTTTATTTTTAATACTCTATATTTACACCCTTTGAATGCTCCGTATGGAAGAAATGGGTTCCATTCATGTATCAAAAGTTGACAGTGCATGTATAGTTCTGATACAATTTACTTTAAGCAAGCCTTAGAAATTTATTTGACTTTATTTTTACAGTATTAACCATGGAAGCTCAGGCAGATGCTTTGAATCAATTGACTACTGATAATCTTGAGGGAAAGGTAGTATAACTTCTCATATTTAACTAAGCTGTATATCTCTTTTAAGATCTTTCACTTCCTGAAACAAAACAAATGAATTGTTTTAGTTTTTAAGTTTTTTGTTGTGTGTGTGTGTGTGTGTATATGGGACAAAACCAAATAGAAAAGTTATTTGATAAGCAAGATAGAAATAAGGAATAACAAACTTCAAAAGTTTGCCTGTGCTATTATTTCTCTGATTGACAAGTTTATTTTCATTTCATTATTAGTAATGCTGTAGTTGTGTACAAATGTGTCTTTGTGTGTGCTAGAAGTGGATTTAAAATTCGTGGAACTCTTCCTATTGATTGTGTACACTGTTTAGTTTATGATTGTGGCTGGAAACCATATTCATGAATTAAATATGCATTGACATAATAATAATGGATTTCCATTGACCTCTTATTACTTATAGTAAGTTACATATTGCTACAGTGATTCCCTGTTTTGTGCCACATCTTCTAAGGAAACCTGTATGGTTGAGTTTTTACCTCCCTCAGCACAAAAGTAAAGGCATTTAATACTCTGACATTTACAGTTTGCACTGCTGGAGAATTCTTCTGTGGATGACGATCTTGCAGTGTTAAAGAAAGAATTATCTGGAAGCTCTAAGGTATTCCTCTAGCTATGAATGTTTCATTTTCTCCATATATTAGTCATTATTTATCATGGGGACTTGTATATAACAATTTTGGTTTGATGTGAAATTTTATGGATATGATTTATATATCATAAGAACTTTTAATCCGAAGCTAAATTTTGGAAGAAAAAATGCAATGAAAAATTATTCACCAGTTTAACTATTAACATTGATTTTAATTTGAACTAGTGTGGTGTCACTTATCTCTCTTGTATCAAATGATTCATTTTCTTTGTGATTTTTTTCTTTTTTTCGTTTTTCCATTTGGCAGAAAGGAGAACTTCCACCTGGAAGAAGTGTTCCAACCAGTAAAGAAATTCCCTTCCTTGACTTGGAGCTTGAGAAGGAGCTTAATGAGCTCAGAAGAAGAGCAAAGGGGTACTAGGCTCTAGGTTCGCCCTTTCCTACGCTTACGTGTGTGTTTAGAGTAACTTTTTTCTAGAGAAACAATTGCTGTATTTTACCAGTTTTCTTAGACAAATAAAAAAAATTAAGAAATAATTAGTTACCAAACGTGGGCTTAGTCTCTATTGATCACTCGTTTAATCAGATTACCAACCATATAGATAAAGTTTTGCTTTGGCCACTATACATATTTAGTGGAAAGATTTGTAAATACTTCTTGGGTACAGCAGTCACATTCATGAATTGCTTTGGTTAGGGAACAAGGTATTACAAAATTATTTGGCACGATTGTGATGAAATTTTATGTGTTGACTTGACGGTTATAGCTCTATACTTGATAGTGAAATGCTGAGAGTAGGTCCAAATTATTAGAGTGGGTCCCTTCCACTGTATAAATCACTTATATTGAAGTTATGATCAAATACCATCCAGCATACCTATTTCTAGGCTTCAGCGTTTTCCTTCTTTAAGCTACTAAACGAAAAGTATGTGTCGCCAAAGCTCTTGCAAAATGTTACTAGGGAAGTGTCAGCGACTTGATGCACATGCATAGTTTGTCTTCACTGGTTTTTGAATCAAAATGGCTTTAGATGTTCAAAGAACACGAGCATATTGATTGTTGTGCGACTATTTTCGTTATGGGGATGGGGCATGGATCAGTATGGTCACATTTGTGTTTAAATTTGGTAAATCCATTTTCATTTTCTAGCAGTTTGTAAATTCAAGATGGTATGGTCATGTCATATTTTCCATATAGTTGTCAAATTGTTTTTGCAGTAGCTTCTTAGGCAAGCATGAGGGGGAAATGAAAATAAGGGATGGTATTGATTAAATAATAAAGAAACAATTATTATGGTAACAATAAAAGGGGCAAATCAACGCCTACCTTGATAGAAATAAAAAAGGTGATTGCTTTAATTTTCAATGAACACACAATAAGCAAATTAAATTTATTCAATTTTAGTTAATAAAGAACGGTCATTATACAGTTCATATTTGATCATGCGGGTTTGTTTTTCTTTGGAGAAAGTCCTTCGAATTGATTCATATACTATTCACTTAAATTTGAATTTAGGAGTCTAAGGACAATTTAGTTAAGTATTTTTTTAATAAAAACATATTACAGAACCTTATTTTGATAAAATTCATCATAAAATCTTTTTTTAAAAAAAAATAAATGAAAAGGAGCTTCCAATTTTAACCAAACGCTTGTGAGTAATTTATATGATAAGTTTAAATAAGTTATGTTCTGAGGCGGCTATTCAATGGGTTTGATCCAATACTACTTTAACGCGTAATAGCCTATTGTAGTCCTATTTATTGGGAGACCATTTCTGGAGTCAATGATAGAGTGCGTTTTTAGTTTTACATTTCTCATAAAAATTAGGTGTTAGCCAAACCACCAGACTAAAGTGTGTGCCTGGCCCAGAGGTTAATCCAAATTGGTCCATTTTGCTTTTTTATCTAAATTATATAAATGTAAAAGGAAATTTTTTTAAAAATAATACGGGACCAAAATGTTGTTGGATCAAACTGGCCCGATTCTTTTTACGCTACACTTTTGAAAACTCGACCCAAATTAATTTTAACTGCTCTAATTGAAATTGCATCAAGTCAAAAGTTATAAATAGTGATATTTTTCTTTCTTTCAAATGTGATCTAAAACTAAAGAGATTTGCATTAAGAATATGTGTTCAAGTAGGGGTGTAAATGTAAGTTTTGACTTGTTAAAAAAAAAATTAAAATGAGTTTAATTAAAAATTTTGATTTGACTTATTTAAAAAATAAAAGTTTAATTGTATAATTTATTTATAATTTAATTATTTTTTAATTTATGTAAAATTTTCTTAAATTATCTTTTAAACATTTGAATACTAAATAATAATCTACAAATAGAACTACTGACTATTAATATCGAGCTTATAAAATTTGAACTTAATTTATTTTAATAATCGAATTTAATTTTAAGTTTGAATTTATTTATTTAATTAAATAAATGAACTTAATTAAACATTTAACAAGCTAAATTTAAGCAGTTAGTAAATAGATTGATTCATTTACATCATATGTCCATACACACTAACTAAGTCTCATGATTTCACGGTTAGTAAGCATGTCCTTCATTTAATATCAGTGATTACAAGCATAACCATATAATAAAGAGTTAGTCAATACTCCCATAAGCACAATTACTTCATGATACTTTTTTAAAATTAGAGTCCTGGTTCACTCGAGTATTAACAAGTCTTCTGAAAAGCACCTTTTCTCCCATCTATTGAATTTGGAAGAAGAGGAGTCGCACTGAAAATAGAGAATGAAATATTGTAGGCTCAATTTCCCTTAGCTAACACTCAACCAAGTGTATATTTTGTGCAAATCAATCATGAATAAGTTTTATGAAAAGTTGTTCAAAATATAAATCCTAAGGATTTATACCCAAAATAAAAATACACATTAGAAAAGTGAGTGAGAGATATAATTTTATTTAGAAATCATTAAAAAAAAAAAAGATATATTGATTTGCAGCCCAGCCCAATGGATGACAGTAGAGAAAGCCCTAAAAAGGTTAAAAGAGGAGAAACCTGCAGTTCAGTAGAGAGTTTGTCTGAAGGATGATGGGCAGTCTTACCCTGCTCCGCCCATACTGCTTCCTTCCCACTCCAAGCCTCACACTAAAACCCTCACTAAATAGATTCCTCCCATTGAAATGGAAGAAGGCTGAAAACGGCGCCGTCGGGGCGCGCATGTCGAACACCACACCCACACCGACACCGACACCGACAGAGCGACTAATCTCAATCGCATCCTACAGCCTCCCCTTCTTCAACTCACTCCAGTATGGTCGGTATCTCTTGGCCCAGTACCCTAAACTGGCCCTCCTCTTCGACCCCATCGTTCCCTTCCTGGCCTTGTACAGATCCATACCCTACTCTTCCTTCGTCGCCTTCTTCGCTCTCTATTTGGGAATTGTCAGAAACCCTAACTTCCCCCGCTACGTAAGGTTCAACGCCATGCAGGCCGTCACCCTCGATGTCCTCCTCGTCATCCCGCTCCTCTTCCACCGCATCTTCTCCCCCGCTCGCGGCCCCATCTTGGTTTGGTCCAACAATGCCATTTTCATCTTCACTCTCATCTGCTTCGTTTACAGTCTTGCTTCTTGCGTTTTGGGACGCACCCCTTACTTGCCCTTTGTCGCCGACGCCGCTTCTAGGCAAATCTGATCCTCTTTCTCATGCATTTCTTTTTCTTTTTCTATGTATCCCCCGTTGTAATTGTATTTTTTGTTGCTTTTATATCAATCATACAATTACCATTTCCTTTTTTTTATTATTACTTACTCTAAATTACGTGCAAACGCAATTGTTCTAATTTTACCAAACCTAGTACTGATTTTATGCTTAATAGCTACTAGGAAAAAGAGAAGGTTAGCTTAGCTAAAATGTCAGTAATTATATTACTAGTTCTCTTAACACAAACACAAGGTAGAAACCAGATTGTGTTGGCACCAAATCGGCACAATCTATCAGCATGCATTGAGAACACCTCCAAGCAATCTGTCCCAAAATGTACCTATGAAAAAGCTTAGTCTAATACAGTTTGGAACGAAAAAGTAGTTGCTGCCATAGATTGACCAGTTGAGTCTCTATAAATAGTACCAAAACGAGTGCAGTTACCTCTTTGTACAGATGCATCAAAATTTGCTTTTATAATATTTACTGTTGGACAGTGATTAGTTGGGCAAGTTAAGCTGTTATTTGGCTGTTTTAACATTCTTGCCTAGACCAAAATTTGGGTAAAATGGGTATTTCATTGTTTAGTACCCAACAATTTATTATTTCCCTTATTGCCCAAGAAACTGTAAAGATGTCACCATAACTTCATCCTCTTCCAATTGAAAATATCAATAGAAGATAACAATAAATTTATCTAAAATTTATATTTTTTATCTCTCTAAAACTTTTTCTTTCATTGATATTATTCTCTTGACAGTATAATTAATTAGAAATATTTGGTATAAAAATAATTCATGTAAAAAATATTGTAGATAAAGTCTTATAAAAAGAAAAAAAATATATCACTTTTCATTTAAGTTTTATAAAATATAACTAAGAATTGAAATAATAATTATTTCAATTATCATTAATAAATGTATTTTATTTAAAATAAATAAATATAATTTATCTGTTAATTTTAATAAGAAAATTAGTATTTATGTAACATTTATGACTATCTCTTTTCTGATTATTATTTCTTATGTATCATAATAAAAGAGATAAAAAAAAAGGTGGATAATTTTTTGTACAAAATATGCGTGTATCACGTCTCTTCCCCTCCCTGAATTTTCGTAAAATTACATATAAACTAACAGTGTAACTTATTCTAATAAAATTGATGAAAATCAAATAGATATATGCACTTTTATGCATAAAAAAAATCTCGTTTCATGTTCAAGGAGACAACACAATTGTTAGACTACAATCAACAAATTTAACTAGTTAAACACGACTCTAAATTGCAATATTTATGTTCAATCTCTAACGTTTCAAATGACATCTAAAACTTATGTGGTTGAATTTAAACCTATCCCTTTAAATACATGAAGCCCCTCCCGACATTTATAAGGCTCCAACTCTTGTCCTCCCTTAAAAGCAAAATTCATGCACGTCTACACCCAATCCCTAGTACCAATTAAACATATTTTAATAGATTAACCTTGCCGCCTCAGCAAGAGATGAACTAAAATTGACTGGTTAAATCAATCCCCAAGTTACTTTAAACACGAATGTGAACATCGCGTGAGCATTTTTTTTTTAGCAGAGTACTGTAAATGGCAATTCAAATCAAACTACTTTTAAGCACAATAACAAGGACTGCTCCAAAGTAAGGCAGATTACATATTGGATTTAATATCTGCAAAGCAACATCAAACCATAGTTTAGCTACTGCACCTAAGCTCAACTTACATCCATCATTGGAGAAACAGTTTACCACAGGAAATTGCAAAATTATTTGTCCAAAATGAGGTTCGACACCCACCTAAACTAGAAATTTTGTCATATCCACTCCATAACATTCATAGCAATTGCTAGTATCGATCATGACGCCTGGCAAAAACGAAATACAACGCGAGTTAGGTACAGAAACCGATAAATAAGATAAAAGGCTTCACTTTATTTTACAGTAAAAAAAAATTACGGGATTTCAACAGAGTAAAGAAAAAATCAACTGTTGATATCATAATGCACGTGCAAAATCGATGCATGGGTTATAAAGTACAGCCAGGAACCAAATTCATAAAATAATGGAAGAAAAAGAAAAAGAATCAAACAAAGGAAGATAAAGCAAGACTCTCTTTAAATGATATAATAATCTTAATAATAAGCAACACTTTCTTTCAACACAGAAATTTACTGTGCTACTCATGTAAGAGTGACAATCTAGTAAGCCCTCCTTGACTCTTATTATATAATGGGCCCACTTGTGTCACTCACTGGATCCCCTGCAGCTTTTTCCATTCTTAACTATACAAGCATGTTGTCGAAAAAAGACAAAAAGAGGAAGTATCCAAGGATAGTCATGGAAGCTCATACCTATGTCGATCATAATCTCTAGATCGCTCTCGGGATTTAGAGCGTGACCTCCGACGACTTCTTGAGTCATAGGAGCGGGAGCGGTCCAAGTCTCTGTCACGGTCTCTATCATAACCACGATCTCTATCATAATACCTATCACGATCTCTGCTCCTACGATCATAGTCTCGTCCTCGTTCACGACTATCACCCCGTTCACGATCCCTACTTGATTCCCTATCTCGATCCCTACTCCGTTCTTTTGATCTATGCAAATAAATGCACACAATATTTAACTAAATATGAAAATTTATTTCACTGCCTATCATTATGTTTTCTGCTGAATTAAGGAATGAAATTTACCTCCTATCATCATGCCGATCAGTCTTTCGGCTCTTGTTCCTTTCTTCCTGAAGCAGAAAACAACATAGTATGAGATCCTTCTTCCCAATTAAATTAAAAGTTCATATATTATTGAACTTTGAACATATAAAACATAAAATACACTATAGGCATGCCCAAAAACACAACCAGTGATCAAACAAAATCAACCCCACCATCTGTTTCCTTTTATTCTCCCTTTTTGCCATAGAATGGTCAAACATTTTAAATAATCAGAATTAACATTTAGAAATAACAATTGCCGAAAATCATCTCTTTGATATTAACATTGACAAAGTGACCAGCTTTTTTGGTATTTAATAGTACTGGGTGACAAAATCTGAGTGCACAAGTGACAAACTTGCTGGGATAGGTAGGATCATCACTTGATTAGAACCTAGAGACATTAGTCTGAATCATTCTTGTGTTCTTTATATTATAATAAGTAGATCAGCATTAAAAATAAAAACAAATGCATCAAAATAAAATGTAAATCTTCCTACTTTTCTAATAAGAATAAATACTCAAAAATGATACTGGGTAATGAGCATTGGCATGAAAAGTAAAAAGGCAGCATGGTTTGTGTTAGAAAATGGAACAGCGGTAAGAGAAAATCTCATGACTGGTGGCAATGAGATTATTGACACGTAGCAGTAAATTAGAAAAAACATTGAAGTTCAATTTCAAAAAGTAAAATGCACATGAAACGTGAAGCCAGTTGAGGAAATGCCATGTATCAGCAGGTAGGATATATTGTAATAAACGTATAGATAAGAAATATAATAACTTGCATACAATGCCAGAACAAACATCAAATATAAAAGATAAATACATAAGTCACAAGTTTGCATGCTTTCAGACCCTTCTAAGTCAGAAAACTCACACCATATAGACATACTGATTGGGCTCTAGAACTAAGTCAAAAACAAAACCAATGCATTTAAAACATGGACTTGATAAATGCACATAGCAGTTACCACATTATTCTAATATTCTATATTCTTTTTTTTTTTTTTAATACAACTCCAGGAAGAGATGAAATTACTAAATATATTTTATCAATGGAAGCAATAGCATGAGAGATGACCAAAAGAAAGGCTTCAGCAGTCACGTTGCAACCCAACTGGCACATCCTAGCATACTCTCCGCATCTTAAAAGAAATACATATCCCACAACCAGTTTTAGAATTGAATTAAACACACAAGATCAGAAATGTATAAAGATATCTTACTTGAAGTTCTGCTAACTTCTCACGAATCTGCATATACCCTAAATGAAGTTTCCCTCCAAAATGATCAGCTAAACGACGATCACTGGAAATAATACAAATCAAAATGTTAAAGCAAAATATACAAAAGCATCAAGACAAAATATTGATGTACAACATTATTTCCCCAAAAATTTCTAGCTAATAATAGCATGATCTACAAGCAAAAAACAGAAAAGACGCACATTCTTTAGCTGCAAAAGTTATCCTCGTAAAACTGGCACAAGAGCCTGCTGGTGACAAGAGGTATTACTAACGGGTCAAAAGCTGAAGCACTTGAAACCCCAAATTCTAACTCCATAAATCCCTAGCAAAATTTAACGAAAGAGGGAAAAGATGTAGAGAGCACAAAATCAGTTGTTACCTGTCATAAACACTCAAAAACGCTCCACAAATGTCGCACACACGCAGCTTCTGATCAGTCTGAATGGTTATATACAAGTAAAAGAGGCGTAAGAATCATTAAAGTCACACATTATAATACAACTAAATAAGTCATAAACTCTCAGGAAAAAAAACACCCTAAGTATGTCAAAATTGTGGATACATAGCAACGAATGGGAAATTATTTTGCACATTTACTTTCCTGCAAAGTTGGAAAGAGATAAATATGCATATACTGCTCTATCACAGGCACGTAAAATGAAATCTATCCGATCGGAGCATAACATGGTATACCTCTCAAGTAGAATATGAAAGAAAAATAGCAAAAAGTAAAATTATTGGACAAGAATTATGATACTTAAAGAGGACTTGGGATGGAAGTTTTTTTCATACACTTCATTTATTCTAATGTCTCGTTTGCAGTGTTGGGGAACACAAATTAAATGTAATTATTAATTATATAAAAAGAGTTATAGATCATGGAAATCTACTCACAATCCGCACATCTGCAGCCGTATACTTTGAGGAATCCAACACTGGCTCCTGCCTGGCTGGAAGCTGACATAGAGAAATCAGATTGTTAGAGCTATTACATAAGTAAAAGCTAGAAATTAATAAGGAAAGCACACACATGCCAATTACACATGGATTCCTCAATTTGAAATGTATGCAAACAATACAATACAAAAATGCAGTAACTTTGTAGAGAAATCCATAATAAAATAAAACATATGAAAGACCTTCTTAAGTGCTTCAGCCTCTTCCAATGCTTTTTGTGCTTCATCAACCATTCCTTGCTCACCTGTTCATTCAAAAAATGAATGTCATTAGATAAAAAGTAAAGAGCCTTTTTCAAAAAGAAGGCATCTGTTCACATTTTGGGGTTGCTAAAGAGAAAGCAGAGTGTAGTTGAAATTTGTTTATCTTTAAGCTAAACACAAACAAAACCAAGTTAAAAAAAATGCTATCATGATTCATGATTACCGGGCAGCAGTCAATTATATATTGATATTAAAACACAAGCAAATCAAGTCTTCCTAGAGGCCAAAGTCACTACATTTAGTTTGAAAATATATATAAAAAAAATATCATATCAATGGTAAAACTCTTATGAGACATGCAATTTTACACCTCAATATTCTTGGTTCCATTCTTTTCCAAAGCCAAAATCTTCCTATTGATTTTGCTGCAATATCCACATTACTTGTTTACAATTCTGATACAGGACAAGAAGGATCAATTATAATATTTAATGATGTCATTTTAACCTTCATTTGCATTATTTTTAGGGAAGTCAAAATAGAATGTGACCTTTTGATAAACTTTGGGTGGTGATTTAGTTAAGACATGTAATGGATTCATCTGATGCCAGGGTTAGTAAAGCCTAATGAAAAAGGCCCATAGAAACTATTGTAATTAGATTTTGCTATCAGATTAAGTCATGTGTCCTTCTGAATTGAATCATTATATGGTTCTAGACCCATTGTTTAATCTTTCCACTTTAATTTTCTATCATTCTTTACCATTCATTAACTGTTCCACCTTTGTTAATACTTCTGCTACATTAAATTCACTAAAGGACTTTTCTGTTCAGAAATAGGCATTGAAATGTATAGAACTGATAACTACTAATCCTCTATCTTAACAGTTCATGTTTCACTAATACATTATATCTTATTCTCACCTTACTGAGGTTTATGAAGCCTTTGTTAGATAATTCTGCCAGCAGCATTTCAAAATCAAACTTTTATTTTAGAACAAATCCTCAAGTCAATCCTCCAAAATTCCACATCACCACATTAGTTCTCCAAAGATTTTGTCACCAAATTAACCGATCAAAGATCTGAAATGTCATCAATTTGTCCTTCTGAAATAATAAAGTTAAGTGGTGATACAAAAATACCTTTGAAGGACTAATTTTGTGACAAACTAAAATTTTCAGAGACTAATTTGGTAACAAAATATTTAGAGAACTAATATGATGAGAACATCTTTGGAGGACTAATAAGGTGACATTTTAAATCCGATTGACCAATATGGACATCTAATGATAGGTTTAACTTTTGAGGACCAATCTGAGGACTTAATCTTTATACTATGAGAAATAGAAGACAAAGTACACCACAATCAGAGGGCTACTTAGATCAATTGATTGCACTACATGACAAACGATATAAATACGTGAGGCAGTGATAGGGCCTCGAATTAAGAAGATTTATGTTAAGAAAAAGCACAATAATCCCAGTGTTGGAAAAACCCACTCTGCAGGTGCAGGTATATGAAAGGTCAGTACAACAGGGTAGCTTATGAATTGATCCTTGGGAAGATAAAGAGATGCCTAAGGAAGTCAAGAGGAAGCCAAGGAGCATTAGGGGGATCTGACCTCATAAATGAAGGAGGGAAAGATGAAAAGAGGAATTAATCAAGAAATAAAGAATGGAGTGGACTCTAGGATCAGAATTATTCCAGAGAGGGTATTCATCCGCTCTTTCCCATCTGTTACCCCAGAAATCTATTTGATTGTTAATTCATAATCACTAAATGTACTAATGATTAATGAACGTATCAGCATTTGAAAAAAAGCATATAGCAAACTTCAGAGCCAATTAATACTCCAAAGGGTTTTAAAGACAATTTCAACAGTGTTTTTGGATTGGTTTATTTTCTGTTCAACTGTTCATAAAAGCTAATAATCAAAATACAGCAGAGAAATTTTTATCTGAAAAACCACTTGTAAAAATTAAGCAAAAAAATAAGCATGTGTTAAGTATATCACTGACTTACCGAGATCCTCAGCCTTCTTCAGTTTTTCATTTATCATCTCCTGTGTTCGAGGATCAGGAGCAACTACAGGAAGGGGTGCCAAAGGTGGTGGATTTGGCAGAGGTGTAGGTAGAGATGCCCTATCTTTGTTAAAGGCATCTAAAAGAAGCATAGACTGTATGGAAATTGATAAGAAGCCAAAGGAGATGTTAGTATCTCCTCAAAAATTGAAAAAAGATAATTATCTTGATGGTCTAACAACATGAATTTGAAAGAAAGAAAAAAAACAACAGTGACAATCACAAATGGATCTTCATGTTCAAGGGAGATCACTGACCTGCTTGTCTGCTCTCTTAGTTCTAAGTTCCTCTACAACTTCTAAAGCTCGAATCTTGAGATCTGACTTGCCTTCAAGATCTGCAAATTCAATTTATACAAAGTCACGAACCTCAACAACCATGACTTTTCCCAATCAGGGAGTTCAGCCACATCAATTAAATGATGCTATAATATTCTATTTTATAAAAGCAGAAAAAAAAAATAACAAAGACTAGGTTTTTCATCATTTAAGAGAGGCATCAAACTTAAATAAATTAGTATCAAATATGACTTCATTAACATCTGATTAACATTTTGAACCATTTTGAAAATAAGCAAGTTTAAATACTTCAATAATTCAACTCGTTTTCACTTGATTTACCAGACCTAATGTTAAATGGCATATCGGCTAAATGTTGGAATGATAAAAGATAATCAAACTATACCTACGAAGTTTTGATACCAAGTCTCATCAATTTTGAGTTAAGGATAAAAGCATTTAATTGAATATCAATAATTTAAAATCTGATCAAGTTGAAATTTGATCAACAGTTTTCATACTATAAGAATTTACAATTAAATCGTTTGACTTGAAAATTGAAGTTATCTAGGGACCTAAATACCTATTATACACTAGGATCCATTCAATTCTTAAAATAAAACATGCCGATCAATCATTTGCAGAATTCCACAGTAACACCAAATCATTTAAAAATTGACATTAGAAACGTACATACTGAACCTAAGCCAGAAGCTACAACTCTGAAACAAAAAGTATTGACCAGTTTATGACCATAACAGTTCAGAGTAACACACTATCCCTGCTAGCATTCTATTCTTCGCTACAATAAAAGACACAGTAACACCAAATCATTTAAAAGCAAAAAATGTTCACACAGTAACAACAGTACAATACCATATTGATCAGCTTCTTTCAACTTCTCTTTTATTTGCTTTGACAACTCAAGCACCTCATCTGTCTGCACACAAAACAAAACAGTTATTACAACTAACTGGATCATCGCCAGCACTAGCAAACCTAACAAGGAATCAAGACACACCTGAGTAACCTCAGAGACCGAAATCGCAATTGCAGCTTTTGCATCCTCGTCCTCGAGACGCTTGAGAGCCCTGCCAATTTTCCTATCACACTCACCAATAAGCTTATCTATCACATCCTCCAACTCCCTGTCATAATTATCAGTACCTTTCGCTTTTGCCTCCTCGTATCTAGAAAACAGTTAAGCACAATCCCAAATACACAATAACCGTAACACAGCACATCATAAACAATTCATTGCTCTTTCTTATTGTTTAACTTGAACATAATTTCAATGAGTAAATTGCAGCAGCAACCGTGAGATTAAGTCAAACTTCTTACATTGACACCCATTATACATTACATTAACCCCTTCATTATTTGAAAAACATTGAACCTAATAGAAGGGAGGTTAAAAAGTTAAAGAAAAACAGAGGAGTTGTGTGAAATCTCAAGAAATCACAAGAGGTGTGAGTGTAATTTACTGAATTTGAATAGAGAGTAAAGCAAACGAAAGTGTTTTATTTTGATTGCAATACTGTAACCCTAGAGATCGAGAAGGATACTCTTTACGGAGCTGTAAGGAGTGGACCTTAGGGCAAGGGCCCATATCCATTTTCTGAAACGGAGGCAGAGAGAAAGTATATAAGAAATGAAGCCCTAAAGAAAGAAAGAAAGAAAGAAAGAGGAGCGAGAAAACGGAAGAACGGAAGTAAAAGGTTACCGTTAACTGGAAGAGTTCGTGAGGACAAAGGCCAACGAGGTATAGGCGACAGACATCGCGATCGTAGTACTTGCGATTGACTTCACGGACGTCGCCGTTACGGTTTGCTCCCATCAACACATCGAGCTGCTTCCGTATCGCATCCATGGTTACGAAGCCTGACAGAGCAGTGAGTTCAGTGGTGCTATGGTATGGTATTAGCCTCCCTCGCTGGCTTTGTGTTTTTATATATCTTTGTTGGGTTGTTGAGTTGAGGATCTGCTGGAATCAATATTTTACCCTTCAAAACACTCAATTATGTTATGTCAACCAGTTTTAGGGTTGAGAGAGGTCCGGTGGTCGGTACTGTCCTTCGCTTTTGTTTTCTTTTTTTATACATAAAGCAAATAATTAAATATATAAATATATATACGTATCAATAAAAAATTAAAAATATTAAATTTTGTTTTCAAATTATCTTAAAATACTTATTCTATTTTCACAAATTGATAGTAAAATATCAAAAAATATACTTCAAAGAAAATTAAAATTTGCACTAAGTGTATGTATTGCTTAATTTTTATAATATTTAATAATTATAATATATTGACATTGATATTGATATTATTTGAATTATTATATATCTTTAAAAAATATTAGAAATGTGATAAATTATATTTATTTAGTTTTTAAATATTTATTTTATGTTTATTAGAAAAAAAAATATTTTAGATTTTTTAAATTTTTT